>VYZP01034684.1:27405-56764 GCA_013400635.1 Hypocryptadius cinnamomeus | reverse complement strand
ACTTTTTTACTGTGTTTTAGAAACATCTCTTATGGATTTTGCATTTCAGTGGTCATTTTACACAGAAGGTTTAAAAATGTTCCTGGTCCACCTGTGGGTGGATGACACAGCAGTTACTTAAGAGAACTCGGAGAAGTGAACCAAAGACCTTTATAGTGGATCTCTGAACTTTGTAGGACTTTGGAGAAGTTGTAGTCCTACTTTGGGGAACTGTAGTAAGAGTAAAGGTAGGAAGTTAGACTTCAGAAAATTGTGTGGCAGCTTAACCATGCATTTGTACTGTGCTATGCATGCCATGTGCTTCAGTCTCATTTAAAAACTGTTTGCAATGTTGTTTCATTATTTTAAATAGAGGTGACACATGAGCAAGTTATTGCTGAAGAAGTTTATTTGCACTACTGAGACTATTCTTGCCAATATCACTGAAGCTTGTATAAGCATGTAAACAAAACAATCCAAACTATACTGACTCTGCTGTAGAAGAAGGGGAGAAAATATAGGCAGTCAGCAATACAGCAATCCATAGAATATTTTTTTTTTAATTGTGCTTAGCTTAGAATTTCAAAATGGTTATTAAATCCAATTGTAGTTTGCAGTTGTAGCTACTTATTTTAAAATATGCACTTGCATACCCTTTTGTATGGACTTTGTTACAGTTCAGAAAATTATTTGCACAACTTAAATGGACTTTAGTTCTTTCATAGCACATTAAAAATTCATCTGAGTTGGTGGCACGAAGCCCATTTTCTCTTTTTTTAATGTACTTGGGTTTTGTTTAAAAGCTGGCTACACTAAATTGCAGGTGGTGGGATACAGTTGCCTGTGTTGTATTTGGTGGTAAATTGGGTTAGTGCTGAGCACTTTGTTTAAACAGAAACACAACTGCTATCTTTTACAAGGGAAGGTTTGCCAGATCTGTGCTTCTCTTTATCAAACTGAAAACTGAGAATGTTGATTAAGAACTTGGTGAGACTAAAGCCCAATCCCAGCAAGATGTCCCTAAGCATTAGTCAGTTCTTGCTGCCTTGTCAGGAGGCACTGACTGTTGCTCTTGCAGTCCTGAGTCTGTTTATTCCCTCAATGACAGAGCTTTCCTGTTCTCAGCCTCACAGTAGCCACCTTGTGCTGTAGTCACAGTATAGCTCAGTGCCATCTTTGACATCTGTGTCAGGTCATTCATTGGCTTGTGGCTCAGAGGACTGGTTTGGAAGAATTTAAGTATTCCAGAGGCAGTAAAAACAGTGCTCGTGATCTTTCGTTGTAAATGCGGGAAAAAAGAGTGCAGCTTTTCCTGCTGGTACCCCAGAACTGACTTTATTCCAGGGAATTAATGAACCCCAATACACAATATAAAGTGAGGGCAGGGATTACTGGACTAACTTTGTAAGGGTATGTTTAAGTGTCCATACAGGTTTGGAGTAACTTCCAAAGGTCAGACATGCTTTCTCTGTTGTATCCACAATAGATGCTGAGATTTTACTAATACAATGCAACACACAGATACCTGGAATGCTACATTTATAATTGACATTGGCTTTCCAAACTTTGTTAGGAAGAGACTGTTACTTTATGCTGGATTCTCTGGGTACTGCCATCAACTCAGAAGCAGAAATTCTTGCTGAGGGTGGATAGACAGAATGCGCAGTTATGTAGACACTATTTTATTACCTGTAAAAAATGTGTTGCTGTCTGCTGATTCTATAACACAGCCATAGTGTTTCAGTTGTTGTTTGTTTTAGTTGGTTGTTTTTAAGAAAGAAAAAAGGCAATGGTTACATTTTAATGCTTTATTCAATTTGGTTGTTAGAATTTTAGCCTGAAACTGCACTTTGTATTTGAAATTCCAGACTACAGGCTTTTCTTGCAGTGTTCTTTGTCAGATGCATTGGAAGAATTTGCAGTGATTCCCAGTAATGTCTGATTTGTAATAGTGTCACCTGGCAAATGGATCTTAGGTTAATGTAAACAAAAGAAGCAGTCCTTTAGCTGCCTTTTCTGGAGCTGTTGATTTATTGAAGCAAATAAAGTATTTTTGGAAACACCTCTGGGGGCATAGTAGACTCATTGTTTTTCGGATAAGCAAAAATGTATATTCCTGCTTTTAGGACTTTCCTTGTAAAAGAAAACCTAAAGATACACATACTATAATTTTATAAAAGCAGCAGCCATGAAAGTGTTCTTTTTGGGGGAGTTGTTAATTTTGTTTTGGTGTTTTGAAGGGTTTTTTTTGTGGGGGGTGGGGCATGGTTGACCACACTTCTAGGGTCGATGTGATGGAAATGTAAAGAACTGTTATGTACCTTCCCTTTGCTGAAAATAGTCATTTTCATAATGCAGTATTTAACTAAATTATTAAAGAAAATGCATATCAAAAAGTCTGTGAACTGCATTTTGCAAAACTTGAATTTACTACAGTTCTGCAGTTGCCTAGCAGAAAACTTTAGCTTTCCATTTTGGTGCTTATGTATTTCTAGTTTAACTCATACTTCTCACCCTTGAACAATTCATGTCATTAGGAACACTGTTTCAACAAAACTTTGTTGTGAAAAGGCCAAAAGTAATGTTCACCTATTTGTTTTTAAGTGTAATATGAAAATAAGTTTTCTAGTTCTAGTATGAAATTTCACAAAAGGAACAGCAGTAATAAAATATTAAAAAAAAGATGAGTGTAGATAGTAAAACTAAAGGTAAAGATATATTTAGTGAAAATATTACTAAATTAGTATCTTTCCATAATCATACAGTCATTGTTCAAATAAAACTAATAGGGCAGTTAACATGCGTAAGTTCACAGGAGAAATCTTGAACTGCTGAATATGCATATGATTGGTTTTAAAGTTATATTTGTACTCGTGGAAGTTCTAAGACATTAAAAGGACTAAATAAGCTGAATTAATGCAGCTGATTTTGAATTTAAATTTTGCAGTATGTCAAGCACTTCAACAAGGAAACTTGTTATTTTTGGCAGGAAGTTAGACATGGCTACATATCCCCATTGTAAAAGGTAGTATGGCTTTAGCCATAGCTGCTATTGGAAAGAGTGGTTGAAAGGACTGGAAAGAATTTAGGCATAATAAATTCTGAACATTGGTAAGAGGAACTAGCTGATAACTGGGTTCCTTCAGCTAAAATAATTGTTAATTATACCAGCAGTATTGTGCATGTATCATTTAGCAGAGTATTTTGTAATTAATCGTAGTCTTTTGGACATTTTGTAATTTATAGTTCGTAACAGAAAATTATTTGGTTGTAAGCTGGGAGAATGAATTCTTGATTTGAAATGTACAAAGTTGTGTACTAAAGTACTTCTCAGAAATAAATGCTTTTTTTACTGATTTGTTAGTGTATTCCATGTCTGCCACATGTGCTTCTTGCAGTATTAGCATCTTCTGCATTTAGAGAAATAATCATTTCTAAGTCATATTGTGCAACCTGTGCTTGTAAATTCACAGAATATTCCAAGTTGGAAGGGTCCTACAAGAATCATCAGGTCAGCTCTTAGGTGAGTGGACCATACAGGATCAAACCCATGAGCTCAGTGTTATTAGCACCATGCTCTGACCAAGTGAGCTCATCTCAGGGTAAATGTGCTTGGCCAACCTCCAGCCTTCTGACGTGCTGGTACCGAGTACAGATTGACAAGGCAGAGTGATTTCATCTCAGGTTATTACCTCCTCAGTTAAACCAAGACCGATAAATTTTTACTGAAGATGTGAAGTTAGATTTTTATTCCACATTACATTAGATGATAGTGTCAAACAGTAGGTGCAATTAAGAATTTCTACAACCGAATGGCAAATGACAGTCTATTATGTCTATATTGTAACATGCAAAAATGCAGCCATGTAATGAAGCTGACCCAGTGTCTAATTGCAAACTCTGCCTGTTGACAGCTATGGTCTTCTACTTGAAAAAATACAAGTCTTTGTGTGTGTGTCTGAATGTGAAGCAGAATAGTTTTCACTAGTTGCAGAACAACTTTCTGTTCAATATGAACATAAATGGAATGAACACAGCTTACAGTCAGTTTAGAACTGAGTGAAAAAGCAACTTTCAATCAAAAAGTCACCTGCAGCAGAGTGCTTAGGAGACAACAGGAAAGTGTTTTTCCCATTTGCTGTAGCTGGTAGCTGGAGTGGTAGATACAGTCTTGCTGCAGACATCTCCCATAAAGGAGTAAAGGACTCAGACAACGCCACAACTTCTCAAGATATTGTTTCTACCTCCCATTGCATTCTCCAAAATAAAAGTAGGTAGAAAACTGTCACAAATAAAAGGTACCATCAACGTGGATTTTATTGTCAGACAGATGTACCCAATTTTATTTGCTCAGTAAGATTTTTCTTTTTTTCAAGTCAAAACAGAAGGTTTGAGTTAAGCCTGGAGGCCCAGCAATATTCAAGTACTGTACAGATGAACTGATAGTTTACCTTTGGTTGTTACCTCTTGACTTTCTGAAAAGAATCTACTGCTTTGTTCCATAATAAAATTAGTTACAGTACAGCTGCAAGCTATGGCACTTGTTTCTTGAGCTTGAGTTATAGGCAGGTTTTAGCAAATAGCATGTCTTGTAACTTGGTCCGCAGTTAGCTTCTGCTCTTGGGCACTGATTGGTTTTACAGGCACACAGAACTTGGAAGGAGTGAATGGCTAGCTTCTTACTCATTTGTAGATGCTTCTGTAGTGGTAAAATGTGTTTCTGAAGAAAAAAGAAACAGTTTAAGTGTATAATTAGTGGCTTCTATTAGTTGTATATGCACTGATAGATTGTAGCTGAAACTAATGCAGAAATACGTATAAGCTTTACCAAAGATAGTTCCAAACTTTGCCCTTGTCCACTGTGCCAGTTGTTGGATTTTTCTTGGTCTGCTCAGTAACACACACTTCAGTAGATGCTGCTTTTTCTTTCTAATCTTTGCTTATTTTCCTTTTACACAGAAAAGGAGTCGGACCAGATGCTACTCATTGTGGGTGGGGTGTGTGTGTGCAATTACTGTGTTACCAGAGATGCAGTGTTGAATTTTACTGGACCTCAGTTCTGATGTTCAAGCCCTTCAGTACCCAACAGAATAGTTAATTTCTCTGGCTAATGTATTGGAGCTGAGGCATTCCACAGAAAAACAAAGTGCTGTGCTGGTTTATACAAAATAGTGTCTGCAAGCTACAAACAGCTCTGCTTTAAGACTGCTTACTAGAGATTGGTTTACCTGAGGCCAGATTTGAATCATTCATGTATTCACTTAAATATCTAGTAATATCAAAGCCATGATATACCAAAACAAAAAGAAATTTAGCTTAAAGTGATGGGAGTGCAATAGTATGAAAGCAATGACTTCACACATTACAAGCTTAACAAAGCCTATACCGTAACTTATTCTAAACAGAAAGAAATTAAGAAAGCAGCTCATATGGTCTTCTCTAATCCCTCACCTTTGCCTCTCTCCACCATCTTAGCCTTCACTGATTATGGGGATTTTTGCATACTATTTAGAGGTAGTGAATTTTCTGTCTATCAAAAATACACTGCCTGAACAGGAAGATTAGTATTAGAAACAAGGATGCACTGCCAGAACAAGGAAGATTACAGACTAGTTACAGCACTCTTCCATTCAAAAGGTAACAGGAAGGCCTAAGTTAATAACAGACATTTGAAAGAATTTAGCCATTGAAACAGAGTAAATTATTTGACCTAACATGATAAGGAAGCTTTGAATTTATTTTTTTTTTCTTTTTCAGAAGTACAGAGAAAGTCTGTATTGGGATGTGAAAATGTTCATCCTTAACAGTGCCATGGTGCCAGCTCTTCTGTTCATGGGCCATTTGTCTCCAGGTATGTATCTTCAAACTTCCTCAGAGCTAACTGGTAACAAAGACTCATGCGAAAAGAATTTGCACAGACCTAATAACTCCAACCTGGAACATTACCTAACAGTAAAGAGCTGCAGTTATTGAATTCAAATTCCCTTAGTATATAAGACATTTTAGAGAGCTGTTCTCTTCCATTTCCTAGGGAGGAGCTGTATTAGATCCATGAGAATAGTACTCTTGCATGTGCACTGCCACACAGGTGTGAGCTGAAATACTGTTGGGAGAGTACCATGTTAGACACTGGAGACCCACATGCTCAAACTAAAGTTGGTGTTGTATTTCCAGAATTGGATCACAAGTGTGGAAAAAATGCAGTTGGATTTAAGGTCTCCGTTTCGGTCCCTCTGAGGGTTGCCTTGCATTTGTAAGGTCTTGGTCTTCAAATAAGGCTAATATCTATCATGACTCTCACCTGCTGCAATGTCCTGAAGCAGAACAGTATCTGAGAGGATGCTTTTTTGAACAAAACCAATAATTAAAGTTTACTAGTCAAATTATTTCTCAAAGCATTTTCTGATTTGCTAGCTATTAATTAAAACTTTATAGAATAATTCAGATTGGTGGAGACCTTTAAGATCAGTTCAGCTGTTAACCCAGTACTGAAGTCCAACCTAGCTAATCCATGTCCCTAAGCACCATGTACACATCTAAATACCTTTGGGAATGGTGACTACAGCTAATAACTAACACAAGAGTGGCCCTAGGCATTAAATGAGAGGTACCTCTCAATGAGTAGACTCTTCCAGGTCAACAATTTCCCTTATTAGCTGCAGTTCATCTCCCTGGATTTTAATCTCCCTATCTTTAAATGGCAGCTGAAAAGGACTCTGGTGAGCAGCTAGACCAGCCTGCTGCCTTACACAGGACACCTTTTACCAGCAACATTCCACCACCTCTGGCCATTCTGATCTGAATCACCTCTGATTCTGATCTCCTGCCTTACACAGGACACCTTTTACCAGCAACATTCCACCACCTCTGGCCATTCTGATCTAGTGTCATCATACTATGCTTTACAGAAGTTTTACAGAAAATTACTAACTAGAATTAGTTATTTAAAACAAGCATACAAAGCATGTGCATTTCAGAGTCAACAGAATAAATTGAGATCATGATTGCTGCTGGATTTTTTCATGCCGAATTTGGGTAACTAAATCTATATTTAGCCAATATGCTTTAAAAATACACAGAATTCCCACTTTATTCTAGGTGTACTGAAATGAAGAGGTGTTTTCTGGTACTGGAGTTTAATGGGTTTGATGTGTTTTCAGTAGATGTTCAAAGTAAAAGGAGTAGAAGCCTGATGGAAGCAGGGTGTAGACTTCAAATGTAGACGTACATAATCTGCAGAACTGGACATTTCTGGAAGCTGAGTAGGAAATGAGGCTGCAATCCACCTTGTTTCTTATTGCTGTGGAAGTAGACTAAAAACCCATTTAACTCACCAATTGCATAGTAGTGAGCATGTGCAAATTTGCACTTAGGGATGCATTTGGAGCATTAGCGAGCTCTGCAGGTTTCAGCACCAGTCCTGCTGTAGTCAGTACTTCTTAAGGCTCCAGCTTCTGCCATCAAAAGGCTTTTATAAAAGTTTCCATTCTTTCTGCTTGCTGAAAAAAAGCTTGATGTAATAAAATGAGCACTGGCTCAGAGAGAAGGGAAATAATTTTTCATTAGTGATTGAAGGAAAAAAGTACTGAGGGACAATTTCACAAGTTAATTGCCACGTTTCTTTTTGTAATATGTAATTTTCAAAATTAACTACTCCAAGATAATTGGAGAGAACTCTGTGTGACTTTTAGTCTTAGTCGATAGTGCAGCAATGTTAGTCTTTAGGTCAGAAGTGAGGTTTTGAAACAAGTCTTCATTGTTTCTACTTACTGTGCTTTGGTTCACATTACAGAATAATGGGCCATGCTAATTGACATGGGTACAGAGTCAGTCAGCTCCACCCAGCATTGTTCTTCTATGCAAAGAGAGTGCAGCCACCCAGACCACAGCAGGACCGATCAAGAAAATAAAAGTCTGTGCTGGCCCTGAGGAGAATTCTTGGCCCTGCCCTCAGGCAGAGCTTTGAGGGCCAAAGCAGGCTCTAAATGTCGTGGCAAAATGCCAAGTGTTTTCTCAGTCCTGAGCAAGCTGGTGGGGGCTCATATACAAGGCAGGAAAGCATTGCATCAACCATCTTCACCCACCCGCCCCCCAGTTTTCACTGTTTTTAATATTGCAGATTATCCACTCCACCATTATTGCAGTTGTCCTAATTAGGAAGCCCACATCTTGTTCCTTCCTTGAATGTTTGGAGAGAATAGAAGTTACATCCAGTAATGGCACTGATTCAGTTACTCACTGTCTTTATCTCCGAAATGCTCGATGCTGATGAAAACCAGCCTCTCTCTGAGCATTGTAGTCCAGTTCTGCTTGCTTTTCCTGCTCTCTTCTTGCCTGCTTTTCAGCCTGATGAAGAAAAGGGAATAACAAAGCTTAGTATTTTGTTCTCAACATCACCATCCTGTAAAGCTGAGAGAGGTTAAAAGCTTACAGAAGGTTTATGGCATCCTTGGCTGAAACTTGGCACCTATCATCCCTCCCCACTTCTCTCCCCTGCCTTATCTCCCCAGAAAGGGTACATTAAATAGCTGAGTGAACATCAGCATTAGCTGCTTCTCTTTGGTGACCTGCCCAGAAGATACAAGAGGACAGCAGTGCACGGTTAAAAAAATGTCATAATGGCACAGGACAGGATGTGATCTGTCCTTGTTGATCTCTTATTACCAGCCCTCACAGTAATCCTCCCTGACTCACATAGGCCAAGTCCACCTGGAAGAGGCTTCTGTTCTACTGCACTAAGAGGAGGCCCATAAACCTCTGAAATGTGTATTGTGCATTGTCAAGTTTTCAGCAGTAACCTTCTCATTCCACAAACCAGCCTCTTGTGGCCCATAGGTACAGTCAGTCACCTCTCCAACATCAGCAGCAGTAGTGCATACAGGTAAAAACCAAACCAAATATGTACATCACACCCACAGCAACCTTTCTCTCTCCCTCTCTCTCTCTCTCTCTGTCTGTCTGTCTCTCTCTTCTCTTCTGCCCAAGAGGTCTAGGACTATGGATTTATAAGTGTGCTTCTTTCTGAAGGGGCTGACAGTATACAGTTCTTCTATTTACCATTTGCTGGAGCTGAAATTTCTGTATTTCCATGTTTGCATCACGCTGTCTTTGTTTCTTGGCTTTTTCCATTTCCAAGTAGATGTCATTTTCTGTCATCCACTGATTACGATCCTTCTCAGCCTCTTCTTTCTCCTGTCTCTCCTTTTCCTCTTTCAACTTCATCTGTAGTTTACAAAACACACAGAAGTTAACCAAGGAGCTGGCCTGCTAAGCTGGAAGTTGTGTCTCTCTGCAGAAGCAGCCCTGAATCAGCGCTCTGATAGGCACGGTCACTGTGGCTGGCCAGTGTCCAAGCCCAGCGTTTTCAGCAGCCCTGGCAGAGTGCACCCAGCACAGAAGGGGGAAAGGGAGAGGGGCTCCAGGAAAGTGTCAGCAGGCTTGCTGAAGCCTGCTGATGCATGGCACCAGAGTCACCAGCTGTGGTCTGGGCCAGGCTCCTCAGCTGGGGTAAGCAGTGCAGTTTGCACAAATTACAAACAATTACAGAGCCTTCCCAGTCTAATTTTTTTGAAGACAAGATCACCATATATGCTGCCTGCACCTTTCTTAAGGATTTAGTTCTAAAACTCTACATGATAAATGAAAAGCAACTGGTGAGAACCTGCATGTGTGTCTCACTCCAGATGACTGTGCTAGAAACTGGCATTTCCAAACCCTATTCCTACGTACATGACAGAAAGAGGAACAAGGACAGCCCCCATTTCTTACCACAGTGACTCTGTTTTCTTCAATGGATTCAAGAGCAGCCTTTTTTTTCATTTCTTTCTCTTTATTTTTTATTTGGTACTCAACTTCTACATCTGCAGCTCCTCTAGCAAGACGATCATCTTCAATCTTAAATTTCTCATTCATCTGTGCAGTTAATTGTTCGAAAGCTTTGTCCTTATGCTTCTCTATCATCCTGCAGGAGAACATGAGCTACTGTAACATCCCAGGATATCCACTCAGATTACCAGAGGCAATTGGTACCTGTTGCTTTAATAACATGAGCAATCCTACCTCCACCCCAACAGCACCAATTACTACTGGAACTGCTAGGCATTTTTTCTGCACTTTCTACTCCAAGTTTTAATTACAGAAAACTTGCTGGCACCAAATTCTGATCTTGCTGATATAACAATACTGAGAATACTGTTTGTCACAAAATGAAATTGCAAGTTTGAATTAAAACACTGAAAATAATCCCTGGACCCACCTGTTAGTCTCTGCATATTTTTCTCTTGTCAGATTAGCCATCATTTCTTTTCCTTTAATATAAGCCTTAATCTGATCATCATCTTTGTCTTCTTTTTGTTTCTCTTCAGCTTTAAATATTTTCTGTTCAGCTACATATTCCTGTTTAAATGGATAAACTACGTTTATTTTCATGTAGAACTAGATTTTGGAAACATGAACTAAAAACAAATTCTAGCAAATACTTTAGGCTAGCCAGTAATAAGGAGTTCTTTACATCAGTGAAGAAGCTACAGAAGATAGAAACCCAGAGATAAAAGAAAATTTTTATTATCTACTTATCACAAACCACAGCAAAAGTAAAATTAGTATGTGGTTTCGGCTCCAGGCTTATAGCATCTTTATATTCTCTCCTCTATTCCCAGTGGCTCCAGCTGTACTGTTCCCATCCTGTGTATCATTCATATGGTGCACATTCTGAAGGGCTTGAACAATAAGTCTGTAGACCATCAAAATAAGGCATTTTGTAATGACTGAGAAATGGCTCTTGTACAGATTGGCAGTGTGTATAGCTTTTGTTGCACGTACAAGGTTGGGGGGAAATTTGTGTACTTGGGGTGAGGAGTATGGAAGGAAAAAAAGCAACTAGGGTTTTAGTGGGAATTCTCTCCTTTTACTCCCTCACATGGTAATGAATCATCACAGTACCTCTACTTCAGTTTCCCTGCTCAAGCAGGTATTGGCAGGGAAACAGTATGTGTGGTAAGTTGGTAACCCAAGTTTATAAGATATTGTCATACTCAGGCTATTCCCTCTCCCTACGAATGAAAAATGGACTTAGAGCAAGTAAATGGAACCTAAATCCAGTTCTCAAGTCAAGGACAAGCTCCTTGCTGACTCTAGCAGACTTTTCCATTGTAAACTAGTCAAAGCTCAGGTGCCGCATTAAAACTTCCAAGAGGTCTTTCCCAAAAGCACAGAGGAAAGACATGGCCTACAACTGGCAGGGTAGGCATATGATCCCAGGCTACTAAAGCTGTCAGCAAAGACCCTGTTACCCATAATCCTATTTATTTGTGGGCTGAGTGCAACCATCAGTCAAGGTGAAACATGTATTTTTGAACTGTCTGCTTTCCTGCTACTTACATGATGCTGCCTCTGGAATTCAACTTTTTTCTCCTGATCCTTTTCTTTGTCTCTCTGAATTTCCAGTTGGTACAATTGGCTTGATCGCTGTATTCGTTCCCCTTCTCTTCTCTTTTCCAACTTAGCCAGATCTGCTTGATCCTTGTGCTCCTTTATTCTGAATCAGAAAAGGGAAGTGAATAAATGAGCTAGGGACAGCATGAAGTAATAATGAACAGATATAAATTATGCACATCTGTGTGTACTTTAACAGTAAAAAACCCTGATACTTCAAAGTAAAATATCAAGAGATCAAAACCAGAATAAGTTTCTATAAGCTAGCACCAAATTCTTTGGCCAAAGCTCAGTTCCAGTCTGAGGGCACTAGGGAAGTCTATACTAGCAAAAGTGAGCATGAACAGTGTATGGACTGAAACGTGAGATTGAATTTGATTTGCCTGTTTCATTGTTATCCCACTCCCTGTACAACCTTGGCCTTTTCCAGCAAGCAGTCTTGTAAGCAGAGCTACAGCACTGTGCAAGACATGGCCATGATGCCCATGCCGGCTGGAAGTGTGAAGGCTTCTAGGTAGGGAGAAGCAGCAATAGTGAGACAAGCCACTTGCTCTCGGTGCCAGAATTGAATCAGTCCTGTTGGATGTGTTGGGATAGACATAACCCCTGACAGCAAGAGACGTTTCTGAAGCTGGAGAACAGAATCATAGGGGGTGGGGAAAGGTCCATGTGACCACGAGGTGAGGATGATCTAAAACCCTCGTTCAAAAGCAGTGAGTCACGGAGCCCCGGGCACGGAAGGCGGCTTGGCGCCCAAGAGCCGCCCCTTTCGGCGGGCCGTGCAGCCGGGCCGGGCTTCCCACGGTAAGGTTTTTAACCCAAACCCTCTGGCCCCACTCCCGCGGCCCCGCCGCCGGACTCACTGCGCCAGCTGCTCCTGGGCCACGGCCCGGCGGCTCAGGTAGCGGCCACGCTCCACCTCGGCCTCCTGCCGAAAGGCGTCCGGCCCATCGCGGTCCATCGTCGCCTTCTTCGCCGCCTCTGTGCGGACGGAACGTCTGCCGAAGGAGAAGCAGGGATCCTCACCGACGGCTCTGCTTCCCGGGAAGTGGGGGCTTCTTCTCCCGCCCCGCTCAAAGGCGGTGGCCGCGGGAGCGTTCGGGCGCCGAGGCGGGAATGGCACCCGAGCGGGCGGCGGGCGCTGTGTCGCGAGAGATGGAGCGGCGCCCCGCCCCGCCCCGGGGAGCTGCGGGCGGGCAGCGTCCGCTCCGTCACACACGGAGGGAGGGGAGGGCGGGGAGGAGCAGCCATCCCCCAGCCCCGGAGGCCGGACCATCCTCCGGAGCCGCTTCCTGAACATCTCGTTTCCCTGCGGAGCGTCCGTACCCGGTAAGAGGCTGAAATGGCCCCTCCGCCTCTGTCCTTCTGCTCCGGCCGCGATCCGCTCCCGCCGGTTCGCCGGGACCACGGCCGTGGCGCTCGGCCTGGCTCCGTGCGCTGCCGCGCCTCGCAAGAACCTTCGCCCCGCCAGGCCTGCCTGTTGCCGGGCCCAGAGCCCTTGGCGGCCCTGGGAGCTGGATGAGGAGGTCGGGCCTCCTTCTCCTTCCAGGAATTCATCCCTTGCCTTGCCTGGAAGAGATGCCTCGAGGAGGTGGCTGCCCCACCCTGGAAGGACAGCACCCACCTTACACCCAGCGTTTGTGCAGTGTAGGGGAGGTAAAGCCACTTCTGCTTGGCCCTCAGCTTCCTAGAGGTACCTTGCCTCCGGGGTAGCCTCACATCTTCCTCCGAGCCCTGTGCTTTCTCCAGGGCCTGGCTGCTTTCACAGCTAGGCCAAGGAACTTGAGGACACACCAAAGACCCACTTTGAAAACTAAGATATTGGCAAGCGTCTTTTTTTTNGGCATGGCATTTCACCAACAGATTCAGATTGTAGCCTTTTTTTTTTTTTTTTTTTTTTTTTAAGACTTGTATTATTTTCTGGTCTGGCCAGCAGAGACTGGCAGCTGTGGGGTGCAGCAAAGCAAAGCTTCAGGTTTCTTGGACTTTGCTTCCAGCGGACACCAGGATAGAGGGATACCCTGTTTAAACCCAGGGTACTGCTGGAGGAAGTCATTACAGGAACCCCTAACTTCCAAGGCAAGGAAATGAAAGAAACCTAAGCTTAAGGAGGGAAACGTGTCTGTGGCTTGGGTGTTGGTGAGTAAATCTGCTGAGGAATCTGAGATACAATTTTAGATCACATCTATTTACAGGCTGAATTGCTGTTAGTCTTTCTGAAGCCCAACTATGTTGTCTCTTGTTGATGTGCTGATTTTGTAGGCCTTATTTACAGCTGTATTGGGACCTATTTGCCTCTTTGGTGACTTTTTAAGGGTTGGGATGAAATTACATTAATATTTTCATGTAATAAACCTGATTTATAGCATGACATTTGTTTTTCAGACATAGTTGCAAAATACTACCAAAACTGCACACCCTAACTGTTCAAACTTTCACATATGTTCTCTTTTTTTGTCCCCTGTAGTCGTAACCTGGGACAGTGAATTTTTAGAACAATGAATATTAAAAATATAACAGAAGTAGTGAGCTTTTGGCTGGAATGGGTTACAGTGAGAGTCAATAATATAATATGAATTCCTGTCTCAAGTTTAATAAACTAACATTAATGAAATACAGGCTGGGGATGTTTGAATATAACCACTTATATGGCAATCTTTTATTTTTTAAAATGGAAATCCAGATTCATGGTATATACTTGATATCAATAATTTACAGTTTAACTCTGCCTGTATGGTTGAAAAACATATTTATTTAACTTGAAAATGGCTTCTGCCTTTCCTTGGTGGACAGTTTAAACATTATTTCATGTTTTTGTTTCTTGAGCAGCACTACAGCTACAACAAGATAACTGGGTCCCAACATAGAATTAAATGTTTGGAAACTAGTATATATTTCTTCTTCTCTCAGAAAAATGGCCCATGTCGAAGTCCTCTTCCATCTTCACATGCTTTGAGAAGAGGATAAAGATGATGTGTCGTCTTGGATTCTGTTTCAATTAATTCCTTTGCATATTTCTGAAACTCTTGCTCTTTATAAAGAGCAATAGCCTCTCTCTGAGCATTGTAGTCCAGTTCTGCTTGCTTTTCCTGCTCTCTTCTTGCCTGCTTTTCAGCCTGATGAAGAAAAGGGAATAACAAAGCTTAGTATTTTGTTCTCAACATCACCATCCTGTAAAGCTGAGAGAGGTTAAAAGCTTACAGAAGGTTTATGGCATCCTTGGCTGAAACTTGGCACCTATCATCCCTCCCCACTTCTCTCCCCAGAAAGGGTACATTAAATAGCTGAGTGAACATCAGCATTAGCTGCTGCTCTTTGGTGACCTGCCCAGAAGATACGAGGACAGCAGTGCACGGTTAAAAAAATGTCATAATGGCACAGGACAGGATGTGATCTGTCCTTGCAAACCAGCCTTGATTTGCACCAGTGCTCTGAGGAAGCTGGTCTCCAACACCAGCATATGCCAAGCACACACGATTAAAAACAACCCAACAAACAATAAAATCCAAACAAAACAGCAAACTTCCTCTCTTTCTCTCAGCAGGAACGTGCAAGCTTCTTTATGAAGGGATTGACAGGGTACAGCCTTCTACTTACTATTTGCTGGAGCTGAATTTTCTGTACTTCTCTGTTTGCCTCATTTCGTCCATGTTTTTTGTTGTTTTCCATTTCCAGGTGGATGCGGGCTTTTTCCATTAACACGTCACGTTCTTTTTCAGCCTCTTCTTTCTCCTGTCTCTCCTTTTCCTCTTTCAACTTCATCTGTAGTTTACAAAACACACAGAAGTTAACCAAGGAGCTGGCCTGCTAAGCTGGAAGTTGTGTCTCTCTGCAGAAGCAGCCCTGAATCAGCGCTCTGATAGGCACGGTCACTGTGGCTGGCCAGTGTCCAAGCCCAGCGTTTTCAGCAGCCCTGGCAGAGTGCACCCAGCACAGAAAGGGGAAAGGGAGAGGGGCTCCAGGAAAGTGTCAGCAGGCTTGCTGAAGCCTGCTGATGCATGGCACCAGAGTCACCAGCTGTGGTCTGGGCCAGGCTCCTCAGCTGGGGTAAGCAGAAGTAAGATCAGCCCAAGTTTCTTACCACGGTGGCTCTGTGTTCAGCAATAGATTCAATGGCAGCCTTTTGTTTTGCTTCTTTCTCTTTGCGTTTTTTTTCTTCTTCGGCTTCTTTTCTTGCAGCATCTCTAGCCAGTCGATCATCTTCCTTCTTTAATGCCTCACCCATTTGTTCTGCTAATCGACTAATGATTTTGTCCCGTTGTTCCTGTACTTGTCTGGAGAAGAACATGAGCTTCTGTAACATACCAGGGTAACACACCTGGGTCTAGCTGAAGCTACCAAACTCAGCAATTCTGGTTCTAGAGTTCTCTCCTCTTGACCACACAGGCTGGCTCACCCACCCAACTCATGATCTCCTTCTGTTCCTTCTGTTTGGTTTATTTTTATATTATCAGATTTAGCAAATAAATATTCCCAGTGTTCTTGTATCACTAGTTCCTCTTGCAATAATGAGCTGGATCACTCAGTAAGGATTCCAGCAAGCATGTTGCCATCAGGAGGGGAATGTTGGCTAGAAGCAGGAAGGGAAGAAAACTCTTAAGAGTGACTCAGTGGTATCATCACATTGTACCCTTTATGTTAAACTGATTAAATATCTCCCCTTAAGAACATGATGTAGTTAATTAATGTTTGTGCCTTGTTGAGAAGTCAAATAATTTTTCTTGAGCTGACTCAGAGAAATATAGCTTATACTCAAAAATATTTTCATCAAGGATCTTAATTGTCTTTAATTGTTGAGGAGGTGGAGATTTGGCAGGCTATATGGAAAATCACTCTTCTCAATACACCGGTGCAAAGCTTTGCACTTTCATAAGCCTCTGTACTTTGAAAGGTGGAGAGACTGCTCCCTCACACTCTTACTAATGAACCTGTGAAAAAATGTCCTTTTTCTCCTGAATTCCCTGCTCTCCCTATCAGTAGAATTTAAAAGAATGTGTTAGAATAACTGTTGCCTGTGTTATATCATTAGTCTAAATGATCTGAAAACAACTACAGTATAATTTTTAGATCATTTATGATTTATACTCTAGCATTGCACCTACCTACGCATTTCAGCTTCTTTCTTTTTTCTCATCTGGGCAATAATTTCCTTTGCTTTAAAATGAGCTTTGATCCGATCGTCTTCTTCCATTCGGTTTTGTTCCTCTATTGCTTTGATTATTTTCTGGTCATTTACATATGCCTGTATGTGCAAAATGGTCCTGATGTAACAGATGGTGTTTAGAATATCTGGACTTGGGGTAGCAGCTTACAGGAATCACTCCCTGTTCCCCCTCCTCAAGTTTCTTTCATAAACAGAAGAGAGAAAAGGGATCCTCAGGAAAGGAGAGAGAAGACAAGAAAGGGGTACATCCACTTAGTTCTGCCTCTCTATTCAAATATGCATCAAGATGAGACAGTAGATGTGAGGGTGGGGAAACGGAATTGAGCATCAAACAGCTGCTTCTCTGGTGCATCTCACCAACAAAATGCTGACTGATGGAGAGAGCGTTGTCCCGTGCTCCCACTGACACACATGGGCCAGGGGGATGGTCCAACCACCACCCACACACAGATCATTCTGCTCCTGGCCCCACCTCATCCCTGTCTAAAACTACCCCTGTCTAAGAGCTTAATCCAAAACACAACGGAAAAGGAGTTTTCTATACTTTTATATAAAAGACCAACTGTCTTTTGTGTGCTGTCCAGAACCGCTCTGAGGCACTTCTTGTTTGTACCTTAGTAGCATGCCTTTAAAGATTAAATGAGATGGCAGCAAGTCCTGACTAAATCCCAAAGCCTCTGCAATCATAAGTATCAAGTCAAATTAAAAAGATACATTCAGTCCCTGTCTTTTCCCTCTTTCTAACAAAGAAAAATGGGCTTAAAACAGCAGAATGTGAAACTTCAATCCAGTTCTCAAGTCAAGGAGATATTCCTTGATGTCTACAGCCTAATCTTTAACCATAGACCAGTCAAAGCATCAAGTGCCTACATCCCTTCAGACAAGAGAAGGGAGGGCCCTCCAAAAGGTCTTTCTCAAAAGCACAGAGGAAAGACATGGCCTGCAACTGGCAGGGTAGGCATTTGATCTCAGGCTACTAAAGCTGTCAGCAAAGGCCCTGTTGCCAGTAGATCCCCGTATTTGTGGGCTGAGTCCAACCATCACAGCCAAGGTGAAATACGCATTTTGAACTGTCTGCTTTCCTGCTACTTACATGATACAGCTTCCGGCGTTCCATTTTTTCCTCGTGTTCCTTTTCTTTTTTTCTCTGAGTTTCTAGTTGGTACAGTTGGATTGATCTCTCTATTTCTTCCTCTTCTCTTTTTTTTTCCTGTTTGGCCAGATCTGCCTGATGCTCACGCTCCTTTATTCTGAATCAGAAAAAGGTGAATAAATTGTCTAGGAACTGCATGAAGTAATGAACTGCATAACCATAGGTACCTTGCAGTGAAGAATGTGATACTTTGAGTTGAAGATAGGTAGAATATCAGAGGTGAATAACAGCATGATTGTTTGTAATGGTAGCCCTGGTCAGAAATGAGCTACATGATATGCTCACAGTTTGCAGTCTCATGGTGATAAGTTTAAGCTGGATGACTCATTAGCACCACTGCATTGCTAATGCTCTGGCTTATATCTGCAGCGTCCTTGGAGAACAAGATTTCCCCAGTATGACCCACCATACCTGTGTTTCTTCTGGGCATGCAGGCAGCAGCTTAAGCTGGTAATGTTCTATACTAAGTTCTGCAAGAATCTGTGTGTTGCACCTGGAATATGTAAGACCAGACTTTGAACCCTTCCTCTGCCTTGGGAAATTTGATTCTTTCTATCAGACCACCAGGGCCAGTCCTGTAAATAGCACTGGGGACCCCTCCATAAGATTTACGGAAAACCTGAAAGAAGAAATAGAAGTGACAGTAATGCCTTCTCTTGTTGTGCAGTCTGGAAGCTCATTATGGGTAAATGGAAAATCTAATTTAACCTTTTCCTTGTCTGGAACAAAAACTGAGTAAAGTACTTAAATTTCATTAACAACATTTGAACAGTGATTTGACTAAAACCTGCTGATGCTTCCCAGAGGCAATTTTGCATACAGACTGTTGGCAACTAAAAATGTATATAGCTTTTCCTTTCGGGCAAGATCTTCTGTGATCTTCTTTTAAAAGAATGCCATTTGTGAAACAAATTATTAGCAAGTTTCTGTAAAAACCTCATAGAATATTTTGAGAAGAGTTTAAGTAAATAAGGGTTTATATGATAGTATATGAAGTAAGGTTGCTTTTAATTATTACTTACTGTTGTAACTGATCTTTGCATAGTGCCTGTTTATTCATATAATGCTGATGTACTTTTTCTTGCTCACTGAGAATGTATTCTTTAAATTGACGTTGCTCTTCTTCATAGTCCCTCTTTTTGTTATCAACTAATCTTGACTTCAGAAATTCAATTTGAGCATCTCTTTCTTTTAGGACCTTAGTAAGTAGAAGTGCACTCTGCAAGAGAACATTTAAAGTAATTTTTATGTTTAGAAGTCTTTAGAGACATTCAGTACAATTTCAGTGTAAAATATGTAAGTTGTCAACAAACATGGAACTGTCTCATTCTGTCGTCCTGATAACATAGGTAGGTTTTTGCACGATCAATAACCTCCTTCCGTTTTGCTGCTTGGAACTTTGCTTCTTCCAAATCAAGTAACTTTCTTTCTTCCTCTTCCTTTTCTTCACGTAATTTTTTGGCTTGAAGTTTCTGTTGTATCAAGCTCTACAGTGCAGACAAAATTAAAAATCACACTTAAATTTTGCATTGGTTTTTTACTTTGTGTTTTAACTTTAAGTTAAAAAATACAAATGTTTAAGTTAGATGTTAAATATATTTAAATGGCATTTAGCTCAAATACATATTCAAAAGCAAATGTTAAACAAAGGGAGTATAGGTAGAAATGTTACTATGTGTGTTTTTGTATATACAAAAGCGATTACTCTTGTTTCCAAATGTATCTTGTACTTACCACAGTGGCATTGCGTGGGTCTTCTTTTCCAGCAGCTTTGGAGTCCAAGTGCACTTCTTCCTGTTCTTTCTTCTCATCAATGTGTGGTGCTTCTCTAATGCTGCCCTGAATCCTTTCCCATTCTGCTTTTGACAATACAGTGACCTGACGAAGATCTGTTTCATTTGGAAGGAAATACTCATCTAGAACATTCTTTTCTTTCCAATGATGTGCTGTGCAGAGGGAAGATAAAATACAAAGGTTACTTGATACCAGAAAATCCAATAATCAAACGTGTATCAGGATTTGAATGCTGGAATGGTAACAATGTTATCCTTAGTGTTACTTAGTCCCCCATCCCCAAAGCCCAGAGCTAAGACAGGGTATATGTATCTGTGGTCTACCTACAAGCAGTGAATGTTCTTGGACAGGCACTGACAGCCTGGACTGTTTGTACATGCCCTTGCCTGTTTGTGTGTATGTGTGGGGTTGGCTTGTAGTAACACACTTCCAGGCAGTACTTGGGCATGATTCTTAGAACAGCAAGGAGCAGAGATCATTCCCAAAATGAAAAGGAGAATTGGTAGAGTCATTCTGCTGGCTGGATGAGGCAGCAGTTTGGGCACAGACTGTGCCTTAGTACCATGTCCTGCATAGTCATCATATTTACTGAAATAGTTCTGTTGTAGAACAGTTTTTGATTTGTTGGCAAGACTAGGATATCTTAGTTGCATTAGGCTCAACATACACGTGTGCAGGCATAAATGCAGCTTTTTTAGCTGCATTGACGTCTAGGTTTTGTGAAATGTTCTTTCAAGTGTCACCATTTCTTGAAGGGAGTGGCACTGTACGGAATGGTGTTCTGTAGAAATTGTGTGATTTGCAGCAGACTGACAGGCTAAGTCTGAAAGGTATCTTAGTGACACCGGTGTCAAAGTCTGGTTTCCAGTTGCCGTTGCTGACCAGTCTCCCGACAGGGATCAGACCTGACCCTTTCCCTCTGTCCTAGGTGAAGACAGCCTCGCCAGAAGTACAGGCGCACAGATGCGGCTGCGCCCTGCAGGCAGGAATCTGCCGAGCCCCTCGTTCTTGCCCAGCTGCTGCCCCTGGAGGTTACTGGACCTGCGCTGCCTTCAGGTCAGTTCTCTCCGCTCCGTTCCTAGGGAGAAACAGCCCCTCTTGCCGTCTGCGCTGGGGGAGCTTTGGGGAGAGTCACGCTGAGCACCCCTACAGCCTCCCGGAGCCTTGCGGCCGCGGGCTCGGCACTGCCCTCCCGCCGGGTCCGCTGCCCGCGGGGCAGNGCGGGGCCCGGAGCAGCGCTGACCCGCCCGGGAGGGTCGGCAGGCTCAGCTCCGCAAACGGCTGCGTTTCGTTTCGTTGGCTCCTTGGATTTAGTGCGGTCTCGTTGAAGGCACAGGCTCCGTCTGTTCGGTGAACGTTTCCTTTCGAAATATCTATTGAGGCATTTTGCCAGGAGAATCCAGAATGTGCATTGGTAAATGCTGATGGAGAAATTTGTATCTGCTCAAACTTATGGTATGTGGATACGGGAAGATTGGTGCTGTGTTAGCAAGTATTAGTGACATTAGCAGCATGAGTTAGATACTGTCACAGTAACTATTTTAAACAGAAGTCGGACACTGAACTGTGGCATTTAGAAGTTGCATTTTTAGCTACAGCCCAACTTCCCATCACGGTAGTGGCCATAAATAGTTTATTTTGTTCCGATGTTTTCTTCCAGAATTTTTCTCTTCTGAGCACAAGGTCAGGGTAGGAATATACTACTTCTGTTTATATAAATAATTTTCTTATTTGTTTGTTTTGGAAACTATTTTCTCACAGCTATGAAATTTCTGTTGGTTTTTGATTTTGACCATACAATCATAGATGAAAATAGTGACACCTGGATTGTGAAATGTGCTCCTGAAAGAAAACTTCCTAATGGATTAAGAAACTCTTACCAACCAGGACATTGGACAGAATATATGGGCAGAGTCTTTGTCTACTTGGGAGACAATGGTGTCAAAGAAGATGAGATGAAAAGAACTATGACAACAATTCCTTTCACTGCGGGAATGATAGATCTTCTGGGATTTATTGGCAAGAACAAGGAGTTGTTTGATTGTATAATTGTTTCAGATTCTAATACAGTATTTATTGACTGGATTTTGAAAGCTGCTGACTTTCATAAAGTGTTTGATGAAGTGTTTACAAACCCTGCAGCATTCAGCAGTACTGGCTATCTTACTGTACAGCACTTCCATGCTCACCATTGTGCAAAGTGCCCTAAAAACCTTTGCAAAAGGAAAGTTTTAAAAGAATTTCTAGATAAACAGTTGGAGCGAGGAGTGAGTTATACACAAATTATATACATAGGTGATGGTGGGAATGACTTATGTCCAGTAATGTTTTTGAAGAAGAATGATATTGCTATGCCCAGGCAGGGGTATACCTTGGAGAAAAAGATTTCTCAACTGGCCCAAAGTCTCAGTCCTGTACAGTGTTCTGTTCTGGTTTGGTCATCTGCAATTGACATTATGTCTTACCTGAAACTACTTATAAAGGAATGATTCAAATGATAAAAGGAAACTGATAAAGTTACATTTTAACTTATTGGTAGAGAAAAACTACGTGTGTATAAAAGCTCAACATTGTAAAATTGGGCTATTATCTGAAATTATGGGGTTTTTAACCCCAAACAGAAAACTGTTTATGTTCAATCCTGGTGATAATGCGAAAGTGCAGTAAAAAAGGCCTTCTAACACAGTACAGACTCCAACATAAGTGGAGAAGGGGTGTTGGGACAGGACTTGTCATTAGTTTTTGACTACTCCCTTCCCTCCAACCCTTTACAAGTATATAGCTGATATATACTTGCAATCTCACACACTTAGGGGAAGGAGTAGGATTCCTGTTCAAAATAATGAAATTCTTTATCGGAAAACATTAGGTGCCAGGAGCATGGTTCTAGAGCTGTTGGCTTTTATACTTCTTTGATCTGATGTCAAATTATTTGCTTGTAATCTTGTTTAATCCAAAGATGCATTTATATTTTCAATCGATTATTTTACCAAACAAAATTACTTTTTAATACTTTGTATTATCTTGTATTGTAAAAACAATAAAGGTTGCTGTCACTGACAAATGCAACATGACTAATTTGTGTCATGTATTCTGCTGGCCTGTGTTTCATCAGGCCTGGAGAGAGCAGACACTGGAGGAAGCGTAGTCAGCCTTTGGCTGGTCAGACCCTTTCTCTTCTGGAAAGCTGTAAGGATGTTGCTTTTTTGTTTAAAGACAAGTCTCTTTCCCATTCTGACTACTGCCCTGACAGCGTGCTGCTGCCACTCTGTACAGAGCTGACACTGGTTTGATCTTCCTTGCTGACAGCTCTGAGTCAGGCAGATGCCTTTTTTCCTCCTTGGTTTCTGCTGCAGTGCACAGGCTCACAGAATGGTACATACATATGCATTGTATACACTGATTTTACCATTCATTCTCATTTATATCTATAGCACAATCTCTTACAGTCTGGAAGGAAGCATCTATGTCCATTTTAACTTTTAAACAGATTGTTCTGTCTAAGTAGTTCCAAAGAATTGTTTGTGACCATGCAGTCTTTCTCTTCTCCACTGACAGTGAGATGAGCCCCAAGTGTTGAACTGTGCTTATAAAGGAATTAAAAGTAAGTCTCATTAAAGTTAAATAATGTGTTTTCATGCCAAATGTTTTTATTCTTATATCTCAGAAAAGGTTCAAAATGCTGATGTAGTTTGCTATTAAACTGAGGTCATATTTAGCTTAAGTGCTTTAATACCTGAGACTAGGCCAACTTTCACAGTACCTGAGTTGCAGATGTCTGAGGAGTAGCTCAGCAGCCTGCAGTTGCCATATCTGTCTTCCTTTGTTTTCTGTGCAGTGTTATTCTCATTATCTTATAGATATTTCATTATGTCAGTACCTTCTTTTTCCTTATTGAAGATTTTTGAGTGGTCTTGCCTGTTTTCAGGCTGCTGGTTTACATAAATTTCCCTTGTGCATTTCCTTCCTTGTCTCCACCTATTTTACTGTTTGTAGAAGGTTGCATTGAACACTGTGTTGTCTAAGATGTCCAAAGTAATGAAATACTTCAGTTCTCAGGAGCCTGGCTGTAGTGATGGATATTTGGTAAGTGTCTGAGATGTTCATATTGGGATCTTGGCCTACTGTTTTACTCAAGGGCACAAAGACATCTAAGGAGTGGTGGGTCTCAGGCTGTGGCAGGTTTAAGTTGTCTGGTTTATAGGTCATACAAAAGAATGGTAATGGCTGTTGCATAGGGCAATTTCATATATTACTTTGGGTTTTAAATTGTTGCCATCGTTTGACCCCAGCTGGCAACTAAGTAGAGCAGCTTGTGCACTCCAATCCTCCACTCAGTAGGGAGGAGAATTAGGGAAAAAATTAAACCCTGTGAGTTGAGATGAAACAAATTAATAATTGAAACAAAATAAAATATAGTAGTACTAAATTAATATAATTGTAATGAAAAGGAGAGAGAAAGGAATGAAGTCCAGGATACACTGCTCACCACCCACTGATGGATGCCCAGCCCACCCCTGAGCAGTGATGGGCCCCTCCCGGCCGACTCCCCCAGTTTCTGTACTGGCTGTGCCCTCCCATGCTGTGGAATGTCCCTTTGGCCTGTCAGGGTCAGCTGTCCTGGCCATGCTCCCCCCAGCTCCTTGTGCAGCTTCTCACTGACAGAGCATGGGAAACTGAAAAGTCCTTGAATATGGGTAAGCACCACTTAGCAACAACCAAAACAACAGTGTGTTATCAACATGATTCCCATAATAAATCCAAAACAGCACTAACCAGTGACTAAGAAGGAAGTGAACTCTATCCCAGCCAAAACCAGGACAGTTGTGTGTTTCCTTAATTCTAGATGTGCTGCTGAATGTTCCAGATTCTGTGCTGGTCTCTTCTGTGTTTTTCAGAACTTAGTTATGGAATAGCTTGCTTTCAGTTTGTCCACAGATCTTGGTTACAGCTTGCTTAAAAACAAACAAAAAGTGGTATATCAATGATTACTCAGCTTTTTCTTCCACTTATACTAACTATTGTTCTTTTAGCCTTAAGGGACCTACCTTGTAATTTGCTGTGAGAGTGAGATATTCGGTGAGAAATTGTTCTTCATGCTCAAAAAAGGATTTTTCTGTGGCTTTAATCAAAGTGCTGAAGCAGGAGTTGAGAGTAGACTAAGCAGAGTACTTGAAATATTAGTAATTATGTTCTAATCACTTCAAGTAGAGGGTAGAGCTGATGATATTTGCCAGACATAGTGCATGTTGGAGAC
The DNA here is from genome assembly GCA_013400635.1 of Hypocryptadius cinnamomeus. Classification (NCBI taxonomy): domain Eukaryota; kingdom Metazoa; phylum Chordata; class Aves; order Passeriformes; family Zosteropidae; genus Hypocryptadius; species Hypocryptadius cinnamomeus. The sequence goes on along the minus strand of VYZP01034684.1, from coordinate 31,984 downwards.
AGAAGAAATTTTTCAATTCCAGTAGACAGACCATCAAGCTGTTAATCAGGTCTTGTTTGGGTTTTTTTCCCTCACTTAATAAAAGTGAGGACTTTTCTGATACACCACAATTACTAAAATTTTCCACGTTTGGTTACAATGGAGGGGGGAGGAGTATCTCCAAAGAGTGAAGCTGGTTGAAGCTGGTAGCCCAACCAAAGGAAAGGGAAAAGCTCCTTGAAGGGGATTGCATGTTCAGTACTAAGTGTTGCTGACCTGCTCCCTGGGAGGGAGATGACTTAGGTAAAAATGTTATGAAAAAAATGCATAACGAAAGTCATACAGGAAACATTCTGTATGGTAGCAGATGTGCTGTCGTACACCATGACTATGCGAGTACTTAGCCTTAGTATTGTGTGCTAGTGCAATAGCCAAGACTTCAAAGAAGTTCCTGCTTGTCCATAGGAAGCTGATGAAATGGAAAATGCAACCAAACCACAGCTGTTGGCATGGGGATGTATAAAGACTTAGGGCTGCACAAGAGACTTTTCTGGATAAAGAAATGGAGTAATATAGCTGAGGGACAGGCCCATGTCAGACAGCAAGGCTGTTGTAATTCCTGGGTTACACTACAAAACTCCAGTTCTCTGGGCTAACAATGCATCGAGAGGGGTTGAAAAAAAGAAGGCATAGATGTGTGTAGGTATGGGGAAATTTTAGTTTTGTGGGGTTTTTTGGCTTGTTTGGGTCATTTTATTTTTGTCTCATGTTACTGTGTAAAGGCCAAGGGACACTTTGAATCTGGTGCAGGGTTAGCATGGGAGGAAGGATGGCAGACGGGTATGACCATACACACTTTCCTGTTTGGATTTCCTTAGTTCATACTTCTGCTGGGCAATGTGGCAGAAATACTACCAGTAATTAAAAGAAAAATGTGATGCTTTTTCATCTGTGTTGAGTGGGAACTACCAAAATTTCTCCTTTTGGGTATTGCTGGCACGTAGCTAATAATAATATTTGCCTCCTTTTGGTTGAAGAAATTACTGGCAGTTCTTTCAATCTCCCTGCTCTGATAGGGCAGGGTGAGCCTGGCTGCTGGATGCAAAGAATCCAAACCCTGCTGCAGATGGAGAGCCCACAGCTGCTTGAACCCGGAGGATGCTGTGTTTCAAATAAAGAAAATGTGTTGTNGGGGGGGGCCGGCCGGGGCACCAAAATAGGAGCTGTCGCTGCGGCCCCGCTGCTCCCTCCGGCAGCGGCTCTTCCAAAGACGGTCAGCGGCCGCCGCGGGCTAGGAGCCCCCGTAAGAGCCGTGCCGGGCGGGTCCGCAGTCGGAGGGCGGCCGGGCTGCGCGCAGCGGCGCGGACAAAGCGGCGGGAGCTGCGGGGCGCGGCGATGGCCGCGGCCGGGCAGGAGGAGTACGCCTACCTCTACAAGGACTCCGCGCACCCCGCCGGCTTCTTGGAGGCGTTCCGGGCGTTTTACCTGGACGGGCTGTTCACCGATATCACCCTGCAGTGCGCCTCGGGAGTCATCTTCCACTGCCACAGAGCTGCCCTGGCAGCCTGCAGCAGTTATTTTAAAGCCATGTTCACAGCCGATATGAAAGAAAAATCCAAAAACCAGATCAGCCTTCCCGGGCTCAGCCATGCGGTACTGGAAGCTCTCGTGAATTACGCATACACATCACAGATCCAGATAACAAAGAGAAACGTCCAAAGCCTACTCCAGGCTGCAGACCTGCTCCAGTTCGTGTCAGTAAAGAAAGCCTGTGAGCAGTTTCTGGTAAGGCACTTAGATACTGACAACTGCATTGGGATGCACTCCTTTGCTGAATATCATGATTGCTCAGAGCTGGAGAAAGAGTCCAGAAGGATATTGTTATGGCAGTTCGAAGAAGTGTGGAAGCAGGAAGAGTTTCTGGACATTGGCAAGGAGAAGCTCTCTTACATTCTCTCCAGGGAGAATCTCAATGTTCAGAAAGAAGAGGCAGCCATTGAAGCTGTCATTAAGTGGGTGGCACACAACGTGGAAGGAAGAATTGAAGACATCTATGAAGTGCTGAGCTGCATCAAATTAGACTTAGATAATGTGTATTTGAGGTCAGCTTTAAGCCTGCAAAAAAAATGCCGACTCAATGACAGTAAGATAAGGTCACTCATATATAATGCCCTGAACCTCAATCCCAAAGGTCTTTCCAGAAGATCCACAGCAGCCATGTATGTAATTGGAGGGTATTATTGGCATCCCTTATCAGAAGTGCATGTTTGGGATCCTTTAAGCAATGCATGGGTCCAGGGAACAGAGATGCCAGATCACACCAGAGAGAGCTATGGGGTCACTAGTTTGGGACCAGACATATATGTGACAGGAGGTTACAGAACAGAGAGCATTGAAGCTCTTGACACCGTGTGGATATATAACAGTGAGAGAGATGAGTGGACAGAAGGCTGCCCCATGCTCGACGCAAGGTATTACCACTGCGCCGTTTCCTTGAGTGGCTGCATTTATGCATTGGGAGGGTACCGAAAGGGAGCTCCAGTCCAAGAAGCTGAATTTTATGATCCTTTAATACAGAAATGGCTTCCCATTGCGAACATGATCAAAGGTAGGTAAACTTTTGTATGGTGTCTGCCTCCAATGTCAATTCTTTTGTATTTGTCATTTTTAAGTGCCATGGAAACATGTAGGATTTGATCCAAATTCTAGAGAAGTCCATGGGAATTTTCTGTTAATGTTGGTGGGCTTTGGTTCAGGTTTTCAAATAACCTCAACCATCCAAATGCTATGCTGGGCTGTGCCATAGAACAGCGGGTAGAAAAATAAGTAATAGTCTCAGTTTAATTTTGCCTTCTTTCATGAGTAAAATTTTTGTTCAAATTAGAAAGAAATCAGAAAACTACTCAGGATAAGAGTCCATTCGGTACACAATCAAAGAGCAAGCTCCAGTAAAGGGACTGTATTATTTTTATATATGATTTTCCATGCAGTCATTTATAAAGGTGTTATACTTTAAAACTTCATGCATGGAGTTCCCTCCTATTTCTGTGTATCATCTGTTCAGGATCCTTTGTTTAATCTTTAGTGAGAGGATAATGAAAAGCACTAATACCTGTTTCTAGCAGCCAAAGTAGTGATCTACTAAAAATGTATGAATCACAGCCTAACCAAAGGGTATTGACCCTGAGATGAGCTCAGCTGGTCAGAGCCTGGTGCTAAATAATGCCAAGGTCACCGGTTTGATCCCTGTATGTGGCATTCACTTAAGAGTTGGATTTGATGATCTTTCTGGGTCCCTTCCAACTCAGATTATTCTGTGACTATTTTGTAACAGTAAGAACAATACTAGAGTTATACATGTTATCATACATTTTTCTAAATGAATGCAAATATTTATAATTAGTTATAAAAATGTACCGTAAGTTAATGCAACATGATATTTTTCTATGTACAAAAGAATTTTTGGATGTATATGTAAAAGAAAAAAAGTAGACTTTTACAACTTTCTCCATTGTTTGTATGTTTTCCTCAGACATTGCTACTATTTTCTTTTAATTTCCTTCAAAAGTAAAAATGCTGTGCTAATCCTATGAGTTACATATTCTATGCAGTTGTTTTGCCCAGTTTTTATAAGTGTGAAACTAAGATGCTCAGACACCCCCTTTTGCTTTATTTCATTTTGTTGTCCTAGAGACAGAGTTAAAATGGCTCCATTCTGTTTGTGTTCTTTTATATATGATAGCTTAATTAGTAATATCATGAGAATGACCAAAAGTATCAGAAAAGATACCCCGAGACACTGAACAATCTCAACTCCCATTGTCTTTGCTCTTGCCATCTAAGTGATTTTTTAATAACTCTGNGCTCAAAAAAAAAAAAAAAAAAAAAAGAAGAAGACTTCTTAAATTGTGAATCACATTTTCAGGAGTTTTAAAAGCCAATATAGCCTTCTTCCCGAAAAATTTACTTATAGTTGGAATCTGTGGGCATAATTTGTTACTGTCCTTTGCACCCTGCCAGATTCAGGAGTTTGGGGAGAGCTGTGGCTGCTCCCTTTCGACTCCCGCTCTGTGGTAATGGGGGAGCCCTTGGAGCTTGCTGCCCTTCCCAGTATCGCTACTCCAAGCGCCCTGGGAGCGCGGGACGCCCTTGCGAGAGGCGGCTTTAGGTCGCTGACAGCGGCGGCCGAGGCCCCTCGCTTTGTTGTGTGGCTGAGTGACTCCCAGCTGGTGACGCTCCCCAGGCATCTGCTCCTGTCCCTAACACGGCCGGGCCTTCTGTCACCACCGCAGACAGCCTTTAACCCCTGCCCCGGGGTGGGGAGCGCCTGGACGGCGGCGGCAGCGCTTCGGGCCGGACCTTTCCGAGGCGAGCGGGCGCGCGGGGGCCGGGNCTGGTGACGCTCCCCAGGCATCTGCTCCTGTCCCTAACACGGCCGGGCCTTCTGTCACCACCGCAGACAGCCTTTAACCCCTGCCCCGGGGTGGGGAGCGCCTGGACGGCGGCGGCAGCGCTTCGGGCCGGACCTTTCCGAGGCGAGCGGGCGCGCGGGGGCCGGGCTGGGCGCCGGGGCCCGCCGGCCTCGCGGAGGGGTGCGCGG
>VYZP01034684.1:0-26959 GCA_013400635.1 Hypocryptadius cinnamomeus | reverse complement strand
TCTTGACACCGTGTGGATATATAACAGTGAGAGAGATGAGTGGACAGAAGGCTGCCCCATGCTCGACGCAAGGTATTACCACTGCGCCGTTTCCTTGAGTGGCTGCATTTATGCATTGGGAGGGTACCGAAAGGGAGCTCCAGTCCAAGAAGCTGAGTTTTATGATCCTTTAATACAGAAATGGCTTCCCATTGCGAACATGATCAAAGGTAGGTAAACTTTTGTATGGTGTCTGCCTCCAATGTCAATTCTTTTGTATTTGTCATTTTTAAGTGCCATGGAAACATGTAGGATTTGATCCAAATTCTAGAGAAGTCCATGGGAATTTTCTGTTAATGTTGGTGGGCTTTGGTTCAGGTTTTCAAATAACCTCAACCATCCAAATGCTATGCTGGGCTGTGCCATAGAACAGCGGGTAGAAAAATAAGTAATAGTCTCAGTTTAATTTTGCCTTCTTTCATGAGTAAAATTTTTGTTCAAATTAGAAAGAAATCAGAAAACTACTCAGGATAAGAGTCCATTCGGTACACAATCAAAGAGCAAGCTCCAGTAAAGGGACTGTATTATTTTTATATATGATTTTCCATGCAGTCATTTATAAAGGTGTTATACTTTAAAACTTCATGCATGGAGTTCCCTCCTATTTCTGTGTATCATCTGTTCAGGATCCTTTGTTTAATCTTTAGTGAGAGGATAATGAAAAGCACTAATACCTGTTTCTAGCAGCCAAAGTAGTGATCTACTAAAAATGTATGAATCACAGCCTAACCAAAGGGTATTGACCCTGAGATGAGCTCAGCTGGTCAGAGCCTGGTGCTAAATAATGCCAAGGTCACCGGTTTGATCCCTGTATGTGGCATTCACTTAAGAGTTGGATTTGATGATCTTTCTGGGTCCCTTCCAACTCAGATTATTCTGTGACTATTTTGTAACAGTAAGAACAATACTAGAGTTATACATGTTATCATACATTTTTCTAAATGAATGCAAATATTTATAATTAGTTATAAAAATGTACCGTAAGTTAATGCAACATGATATTTTTCTATGTACAAAAGAATTTTTGGATGTATATGTAAAAGAAAAAAAGTAGACTTTTACAACTTTCTCCATTGTTTGTATGTTTTCCTCAGACATTGCTACTATTTTCTTTTAATTTCCTTCAAAAGTAAAAATGCTGTGCTAATCCTATGAGTTACATATTCTATGCAGTTGTTTTGCCCAGTTTTTATAAGTGTGAAACTAAGATGCTCAGACACCCCCTTTTGCTTTATTTCATTTTGTTGTCCTAGAGACAGAGTTAAAATGGCTCCATTCTGTTTGTGTTCTTTTATATATGATAGCTTAATTAGTAATATCATGAGAATGACCAAAAGTATCAGAAAAGATACCCCGAGACACTGAACAATCTCAACTCCCATTGTCTTTGCTCTTGCCATCTAAGTGATTTTTTAATAACTCTGACTTAATGAAACAGTGAAACTAATTGCCTATTCCAAAATCGGTGAGACAATGTGACTTTACTTACTGCCTAAAAGTCCTGTGAACTATTGGGTAGCTGTATTATGTGCAATATGTATTGGTTACTGCAGTTTTATTTAGTCATTCTTGACTTTTGCTGATATCTTGATAAATCTGTTGTATTCACATTCAGTTAAATACTTGCAAGCATATAATGTTAATAAATATTAACAAATCATTTGAAATGGAGTTATGTATGGCAGAGACCATGGTCATTGTGTGCAGTCTGAATGCATGTTTGACTTTCACACTGTGGACAGGAGTTGGAAATGCCACTGCCTGTGTCCTGCATGAAGTCATCTATGTCGCTGGAGGTCACTATGGGTACAGGGGAAGCTGCACCTACGATAAAATCCAGAGATACCATTCAGGTAGCAATGAGTGGAGTATAGTCACCACAAGTCCACATCCAGGTAAATAATTTCTCTAATAAACATAGAGCTTGATTTGATTACTTGTACCTGGGAGTCCTTAAGCCCAGCCTTCAATTAGGGGTTTTTGGCATATTCCTAATTAAAAAACTGTAGGGCAGCAAGGGCTGTTTTCAAACTCTGAAAGTGGAAAGGAAGATCTTCTTCAAGTATCTGTTCTTTAGAAATCACTATATAAATACTGAATTAAGGAATGTCCACATTCTATTAAATAATATAACTTTCTGTAAAACCTAACTATTCATTGACATTTGGCAAAAACTATTTATATTAATTTTAAAAGGGTTTTCTCTATGTTCTACATCTGGTAACAGTAGGATTTTAAAGCAATTTTCACTGAGTACAGGTGCTGTAGTATAGCAGAAAATCCTGAGGTGTCTCCTAAGCTCAATGAGGACATTCAGCTGCCCTCAGTGGTGCCCAATGTTTGTCATGTACTTGCAGTTTAAGTTAATGTCATCGTGCTGAGTTGTACTGTATTCCTTTCTTTCTGAAGAATATGGATTGTGTTCAATTACGTTACAAAACAAGATCTATTTTGTGGGTGGACAGACCACGATCACTGACTGCTATGACCCGGAGCAAAATGAGTGGAAGCAGATGGCTCACATGATGGAGAGAAGGATGGAGTGTGGCACGGTGGTTATGAATGGATGCATCTATGTAACAGGAGGATATTCCTATTCGAAAGGAACATACCTGCAGAGCATTGAGAAATACGACCCTGAACTGAACAAATGGGAAGCAGTAGGTAATCTTCCCAGTGCTATGAGGTCACATGGCTGTGTCTGTGTGTATAATGTGTAAGCATTTCATTTACATCTTGCTGTTACAGAAAACAGCAGATGCAGTATTCATAACAGTACTGATTACCTCATGGGGGGTTGTCTAATACAATCACTTAGTGCACATTGTTAAAAACTCAATGTAATTTGTTCTTGTTTTAAACAACTCAGAAACATAAATGTGGTAACAAGATTTCCATATATTTTTCAGTCCAATCATTCTTTGTCACGGAAGTTCTCAAATTGCTCTCTTATAATTTAATAATTATAATAATAATCTCTCTGTCCTTTGTACAGCAACATAGGAACTACTGTGAAAAATGGATTTGTTTTTGTTAATCACTGGATGAAACTATGACTTGGTGCTAAGATGAGTAAAGCCAAACAAAATGCGGTTCTAAGGACAACTGGCCTTAAGATGAAATCTTTGTATTCTGAAGGTAGCTGTAGAAATGGACCATTGACACAAGCTAAGTGTATGGTATATGCAGAGCAATATCGCTGGGATAATTAGGCTATCAGATTCAGAAATGGGCATTTACAGGATGCCTCTAACTCTACCTTTAAGTGCCAAAGAAGAACTTAGGCTAGGAATGAGGGAAGAAATGTTGGTAGTAGCCCCAGAGCACAGGCCAAAAGCATGCACTAGTTTTCCTGAAGGAGAAGTAAAAGAGCATTTCTCTTTGCCATTCTCACACTCTCTTTGACATTGCCAATGAGAAATGAAAAAAAGACTCTGCAAGGCTTTGCAATGGGATCTTTGGCTGATGCACAGGTATTTGTAGTTTGGGTGATTTTGTGGGGGGAGGGCTGTTCAGAGAAAAGCCTTAATGTGTTAACTCTTTTTCAATATCAATTCAAGATGTGTGCCTGTGTGGAGTGGAAGGAGGAAATGAGAGAGACTGGAAGATTAACATCCGCCTGAGATTCAAACTTCTCTATTTTGTTTAATACCATTTGATTTTTCTAAACTGTGACTTGAGCAAAGGTAACAACTAAAGAAACTTGTCAAAGTATGTTATGCATGAAGAAAAAACATGATTGATTTATTTATTATTTCTCTCAAAACTTAATATGAGATCTTCAAATTCTGTGTAGAAAGTGAATTTTTGTAAAGTGATTTACAGACAAACAGATCACACTCTGTGGCCTGACAGTGGTGATCCAAATGAAGAAATGCTTTGGGGAAGAGAGAAGGCTCTTTTAGCACTGATCCCCCAATCCAGTTTATAAAATGACTGCAGAAAGAGCTGTTAGACATTGGTGTGAGAGGCAGGGGCAACACAGGGCTGCCCTAGGGTGTGGTGGGAACTTCCCACACCAGCACTGCCATCTAAAAAGAAATTTAGGTTTTATTGGATTTTTCACGTACAAATAAAGGACGTTTCCAAGCAGTAAGCTCTGAGTTTATAATATTTCTTTGCTAGATCATAAGCATTTTTGGCTTTTTAAAAATTCTTTCATATTTTTATGCTATTTCTGACTTGCATTTGACTGCTGGTAGCAGGTGGCACTCAGCTCTGGCTTTGATGTGAAGTTCTGTGGTGTATATATACAGTTCTTTTTTTGATATTTTCATATGTTGCCTCACTATGTCAGAAGCTTGTGTGTGTGTATATGTGTGTGTTTTCAGTATCTTGCTTTGTTACCCATCTCACTGAGATCTATTTATGGATCTGATATAGTTTGTTTAAAGACTCTAAAGAGAGGTGGAGAATTGAACTCCAAGGCTGTTTGAAATGTGTGGGCCAAGGAGGTGAGCAAGAGGTAAAATGAATTTGTTTCTCCTGGAAATCTCCACAGCTGACAATTGCTCAAGGGCAGGTGGAGATTGAAAGGACAACATCACAAGAACATGAACGTGATTTTCATATTGAATGAAACCACATTGAACTCAACGTGTTTATGTAATTTTTCAGTGCAAATTATGTACCCATGAAGCTTCATGTTTGTTGAAAAACACAAGCATAGAACAGCTGCTTATGGCTGGCCTTGAGGTTCATTCTGGCCTGTATCCAACAGTCATGAGTCAGTGAAAGGATCTAAGAGCAAGGTGAGGACTAACAAAACCAAACCCCTAAGCAGTCCACTTGCCAACTGCTTGCAAACCAGGTGCTTGATGTTGGTGAAAGACAGTGCTGTTCCAGGGCTGGAGCACGGGCACAGGAAGCTGGACTCTGCTTTGTGCCCCTGGGCAACCTGCAGGCAACCAAATGCTCCTTTTTGGCCTAAGTGTTATGTGCAAAGTGGAAAAAAAGCCTTTAGTTCTCCCCTGTCAGGAAAGTATTTGTTGGTCTGGTATAAATAGAAGTCAAAGAAATTACTGCTTAATACTTCATTTGAATCCTAATTTCTTAGAGATTTTCAATGCATTAGAATAAATGGAGAGAAGAATAAGTTCAGACTAATGGTTAAATTTCAACTGGTGCTATTTTTCACAATAACCTACAATGCCCTTTTAAATTAACTCATGTAGCACATCCCAAGATGTGTTGCAATCAGGTCTTGGGCACAGGCAGGGAAATGAGCTCAGCAGGAGGAATAGGATTCTGACCTCTGCTCAGCAGCCTATCAGGGATCTCTTAGCCATCTGTGTAATATGTTTTTAAAAACAGTTGAATGTAAACACTGAATTATTGTGCTATTGGACCTGTACTATGGTAGACACTGTTTTACTGTTTCACCTATAAACTAGAAAGTTAAGTAACATTGGCAGTCAAATCAATTGTAAAGACAATACTGTTGTTAAAATTTTCACTTCTGCAATTCCCGTGTTTGTTGCACTATAGATGCCCAGAGTACATCTGTAGTGTTTAAGTGAACGTTTGCAATAATTAATAAATGTGAATATACCACTACTGTACAAATTCAAGTTGTTACTCTCTGTTCCCAGCGCACAAAAGCGATGAGCACAAAGGACGAACGCACTCCCGGCGCGCGCTGCCCTCACGAACGCGCGCGCTCCCGGCGCGGGGCGGGGCCGCGCTGTGGCCCCTCCCCTCCCCNCCGCCAGCAGCGCTTCCGCGGCGTTCGGTGCCCGCTGCGGGGATCGGGCTCTGCCGGGGACGCGGAGCCGGCCGCAGCGCTCCCGCCGCGAGGAGCCGGGCCCGGCCCGACGGCAGCGCTCCCGCTCCTGCCGGGCAGAGGTGTCCGCCGGGCGGGAGGCTGGGCCACGGCGCCCGAGGCTGTCCGAAGAGGGGTGTGTTGCCGTTGCAGGCATGTGAAAGTGTCAACAGCAAACTGATGGTCTCCTGGCACAGTTCAGGGGCCGACATTTCAATTACTTAAAGAATTCTAAGATTTTTTTCCTACATTACACTGGTTCTGCTCAAAAAATATCTGTTAAAGTTAACATCTGTGGAAATGTGCGGCTGTAATTAATCCTTACCCTTAAATAAAAACCGCGCTCAGACCTCTTATGCAGGGGTTCCTGAAGGAGGCATAATATGAGTAACAGATCCATGTTACCTTATCGGGAAAGCTTTCTTATTATAAAAAAGCCTTTTACTCTATTACAGTAATGGTAGAATAATCAGCCCGCAACTAAACTTTGTCTTGAGCTTGAAGTTAAATGTCTGGTAAGAGGAAAATATACTTGAGAGTTCTTTTGGCATGATCTAGCTAATACAGTGTGGGATCTAATTGTTCTAGTTACGGGGGTTGACTGTAATTGTTTATAATTTAAACCTAATGACTACTTGCTTTATTTTAACCTGTTTTTTTTATTATTCATGTGGTACTGATGTAGACTTTTGGCATATGAAAGGAACAAGTCAGTATAGTTTATTAAGAAAACCTTTAAAATAAAATCTTTTGTAGGATTTTGCATGCAGTTCATACTGTGGTTGCTGTTCATTGGAGCTTTTTAATCAGTCTTCACTGCTGCACAGCAACTGAAAACTATTGATCTGGAAGTTGTCTTGTGCCAATGAGCTGCAGAGTCTGAAGTGAGCATGTGCAAAGACTAGAATGTCTCTTAAATTGGAAGGCTGCTTCTGCTTTTCTTCTAAATAGGTTAGAGCTCAATCACTGAACTGAATTCCATGCATGGCAAGTTTGAGTCTTTCTTAGTCTTCCCTAGTAAGACTACTAAGTTTGTTACTTGCAGCTAAAAGGATGCTTTTTAGAAAAACTTTTCCATGTGTAAGACTTATTTTAAAGGACTTGTCCTAAGTCTTGTGTTGGATGATGCTTTTTGGTATTAACCTTGAAAACACTGCTAAGGAAGTAGACTTCGTTTTTTTTTCTTCTTAACAGTGAAGCTGAGCCTTATGTGGAAATTGAGTTTTTGAGTTTTGAGTATTTTGGTACCTGGGCTGAGGCAGACTGGGACAGCAGTCAGAGACTGCTCTATAGGCTGCCATTAAATTAGATCAAATTGGGTATAATGTAAAATAGAACACTGATTTCTCTCACAAGCAGGGTGTGAAGACAGTACCAGCACCTGAATGGTGGTGGAGCATTAGTCTCCTGTAGTCAGGGTGGCTCATGTGGGACATCTCTGAAGTAACTGCAACTCTTCCTTGGATGCTCTGGCCTGGCTTTTGTCAAGTGCTTTATAGATAAACGGATCACTCTCAGCACAGCTGGCAACTAACACTTGCTGAAATCATGCTTCAGAGAGTGTTACAGTGTTAGGTACAGGTGCAAGCACAGCACCTTTCAAGGCTGTAAGTGTTGAAGAATTACAAGAAGTTCCAAGGACTGAATGTGGCTTTGAGATCAGGAAGAGGAGGAAATGGGAATACTGCAGACTGCAGTAGGCTAACAGTTATTGGGGAATTAAACTACTAAAATAAGAAGATGAGGCTGCCAATGGGGCATTCTGATGAAAAACATAATTTCCTGTAATGAGGGCACCTCGGGGGAGTTTTCCCTGATGCTGTGTTACCAGTCATCTAGATGCTCTGAAAGATGTTACTGCCCTGCAAGTAGCAGAAGGTGTATGGTCAAATCTCCCAATAAACCTCATGCAAGACATGAATGCAAAACCATCTCTGCCAGCAGCCTTTGTGATCACAGATCTATGAACTGGGGTAATATGACCAAGAAACCTCTTTATCTTCTGCAGCTGGACTTAAAAAGTGTGTTAGTGCTCAAAGGGAGAATGAAGCAGAGATTTCTTCTTAGTTCTAAACTGAATTCAAACTAATTTCTGACAGCTTCATAAAGCTACATTTTTTTCTCAAGGTTTAATCTTCACACTCTGTCCTTATCTTAAAAGCAACTAGATAGAAAATGTTTGATCCCAGTTAAGTTTCTGGCCAGTAGCTGCTTTTGTAGTGACTGCATCTGATGTAGTGGGATTATACACTTGCTGCCAGTTAAGTAAAGTTACTTCCAAGTTAAAATGTCTTTTGTTATATAAGATACTTGATTCACTATTCAAGCAGAACTGCAGTGAAGACACATTTGTAAAGGAGAGAACAAGACATCTTTAGGATGTATCAGTAAATGCAGATATTTTCATTCCGTCCTCCAGTAAGTTCTGTGAAGTTTCAAAGATTAAACAGGGACAGAAATTTCAGAAACACTTTCTCATTATACCTATGTAGGAATTGAACATTTTTGTTATTGATTGTTTTGCCTAGTGATGAGAGGTTGGATTTGACTTAAAAAACAAATGTTGGCTCTCAGTTTTGTTGTTGTTCTAAACTGAGGATCTGTGCCTAGAAAAAAGATAAATAACAAGGCTGAGAAGTGCCAGCATTTCCTAAATTTTATCTTGACTGCTGAATGCCAAAAGCTGCCCTAACCACCAAAATGAGGGTATTTTTATTTTCCCCAGTTGTTTCATAGTTTCCCCTTGGAGTTCTGCAGTCATGTTAATAGTTGCTTCACAGACATAAATGTATGGCTAATGAACTTGGCTGTTACCTTACTTAGATGAGGCTGCAGAGAAATGCAATGCTACATGAATGTCAGTCTGTAGAAAGTACTATTCAAAACTTAGTGCTTTTGCTCTGTATTCTCTTGAAAACAGCTGGTGAAAATGGCTGAAAATGGAAATGGTGAAAACATGTCTATCTTGGAAAGCAAAATCTGTCAGCAAATTGAGGTGAGTTCAGTTTATAGTTTGGGGTCTGGACTGAAGTGTTTTGGAGGCATTCATTGGCAGGGGCTTGGCTAAGTGGAAGTTAACTTTACTGGGAATTAGGCTCGAATCTTCAGCTCTTTAAAAAATGTCACAAGTCTGTAACAGGTATTTAATACTTTAGAAGTCATAATTGTAGTTTAAGTTGGAAGCTGTACTTGTCTATAGAGTTGCTTGTAAAAACACCATTTCAAAACAGAAAAGGTTTAATTTGCTAGCATTTTGGAAGTATAGCAAGTGAATCATTAAACAATTTACTACCATATTTGCTGGGGTTATTCTACCTGTGCAAATAGAAGGAGAGTGCATTTTAATTCAATGTGCCTTAATTTCTGTGGGGGAAAAATTCTCCTCCTTGGGAATCTCTGCTGGTCAAAATAGCACATTGCATAACTTTCTACTATCATTTACTGCTTTGTAATTTATTGCTACAAATTACAACTAAACTTATATGCCTACTTTTGATTAACTCTCTGTCTCTCTAGAGCTTTGGAGGGTTACCCTACAACAAAAAAACCTGAGCCCATTGCTTTAAATGGCATGTAGAACAAAACCACTTTCCTGAAGGACAAAAATGTAGCTGCCCATGAATGCCCATTACCATATGGAGCCATTATTTATATATAACACACAAACAAAATGTGGAGATTCCCCAACCTCTCTATTTTTTTTTTGTTTGTTATATATAAATAGTTGACAAAACTAGACTTTTGGTAATGTGAGTTTGAGATGTACTAGAGGAAGAGGTAATGTTGTAAAACTTGCACTGACTTTTCAAAGCACCATGATATTGGTGCAAATATTCCAGCTCACCTTATGGTTTCAAGTATTTGACCTTTGCTAGATGACTGCAGGGAAAGAATCAGATGAACTTGTCTGTCTTGAAGTGAATTGTCTTCCCATGCCAGACAAAATAGAAATAAGAACATAATAATTTAAAAAAATTAAATATAAAATAATGATTTTTTTATCTTACAGTGTTTTCTTGAATGAGATCTAGAAATTTCAGTCTGTGTGTATGATTTTTCAGTGTGCAAATACAATATTCTTACATACATACTCCTTAAATAAGGAGTACAACCTGAATCTGCTGGTGACAAATTTGACTTTTGACTCTGCAAAGCTTGATCAGGGTGATAAATGCTTATCATGTTAACAGAATAAGCTTTGCTCCTTCCCTAAACAAAATTGCAATCTATCTTTGCCTCGTTAATTCCATTGGATGAAGCACTGTTTCAGTGTAGGGTTGGTTTGTTTGCATTTTTGTGGGATTTGTTTCTGGTGATTTTGTTTTTACAGCTTACACATTGCAGTTAACTTTTTACAAAGTGTCACATTAAAGCAAGAAGTAATAATTGCAGAATTCCCAATTGTTCAGATTAATTAATTAATTTTGGTATGTCTCAATCTACTGCAGTAAGCTGTTAGATGAAAATGAGCTTTTAAGACTGAAAATTTAAAGACACATCTCTCTTTCCTCCCCTTCCCCCTTCCTTTTTGCAGTACTATTTTGGCAATCACAATCTACCAAGAGACAAGTTTCTAAAGGAACAGATCAAGCTAGATGATGGCTGGGTACCTTTAGAAGTAATGATCAAATTCAACAGGTAAAGCAAAGTACAACTAATATATATAAAAGAGTAACTTTCAGCTACCAGTCTCTGTTTGGGGCCAAGTGTTCCTGATGTGCATTTACATTTCCCATTGCTTGTTTAACATCTGGCTTCAGTTTTGACTGTGTATTTGTAATAACCTCTGTCTGCTTACTCAATAGGTTAAGTCGCCTTTCAAAAGATTTTGGTGTTATTGTAGAAGCACTAAGAAAATCCAAGACTGGTTTAATGGAAATAAATGAAGACAAAACTAAAATCAGGAGATCTCCAAATAAACCCCTTCCTGAATTAAATGACCAGTATAAGGCTGCAATTAAAAACAGATCTGTATACGTTGTAAGTAATTTTTTACTTTGTGCTGTCCTGCATGATAACTGATAACCATCCGAGAGTAAAGCTTGAATTAACTTATACTATAGCAGTTAAAACTTTTAAGAGTCACCTTGTGGCATACAATTGAAACTCATTGCTATCTTGCAGAAAGGCTTTCCACTAGATGCTACTCTTGATGATATCAAAGAATGGCTTGAGGATAAAGGTCCAGTTGAAAATATTCAAATGAGGAGAACATTACAGAGAACGTTTAAGGTAATGATGAGCATTTAGACCTGGGGCAGGGATCCCTCCTGGACAATATTCTGTTCAATTACTCTAACAATATCTCTTATCATTTAACAGGGCTCAATATTTGCAGTTTTTGATAGTGTTGAGTCTGCTAAGAAGTTCACAGAGATACCAAATCAAAAGTACAAAGACACAGAGCTGATAGTACTTTTCAAGTAAGTCCACTTAACTGATATATGAACTAACAGTGGTTGGGGTGGATTTCCACAAGAACCAGGCTTGGCCTGAGAAGTGAGTTTTTCATGGCAGTGATAGATGTACCTTTTGGAGACTGAGACTTAGCATCTCAGCTTGGAAAAATAACTTCAACTGTTTGACGTCTATTATAACAGAATATTTTAAATTAACCTATATTCTGTTGAAGGGAGGAGTATTGTACAAAGAAGAATGAAGAAAGGAAACAAAACAAAGTAGAAGCGAAAGCAAGAGCTAAACAGTGAGTCATTGCCAATCAAAGTGTGTGTCTTGCTTGACTAACCATGCTTGAACTGACTCATAACTAATTTAACTTTTTTGCAGGGAAAAAGAAGAAAAGCAGAAACAAGCAGCAGATGCTGAAATGGTATGGTTTCTTAAATCACCTACATTTTATAAAGCTAACATGGAATATTCTGTTTGAAATGATGTAATACAGAGCACTTTCTAGAAAGTCACTTCAGCTTTTCCAACTAACTTACAGTAAGAGTGTTTTGTCATGGTGTTTTAATATTATTTTCAATAGACTAATTTTGTTTAAAGGCTCATGTCCTGACTTTACATTATGCACCATGGAGATGATGGTTCTTCTATGGTGTTTAAAGGATCCATTAAGGATTTCATCAGTACTATATAAATTTTCAACCTATCAGCCTTCAGAAAGCTGTTTTGTACAATTTAAAGAGTGTAATTAATATGGGAAAGGAGTCCCAAGTTCCATATAAGTGTATCACAGTAAGCAAAGAAAACTCAAAGGAGGGGATGCACACTGTACAAGACTTGGACATCAGCAGAACTAGGTTATGTAGGAAAAATGCTTGAATTACTGTAATTCAACTGCTTATTTATCACTATCATGTTTAATAGGATTGAGGGGGGAATATCAATGTTCAAACTTAACTCTTCAGTGATAATGTGGGGGGTTTTAATTTAATTTAGAAGTCTCTGGAAGAAAAGACAGGATGTCTTTTGAAGTTTTCTGGTGATCTAGATGACCAAACGTGCAGAGAAGACCTCCATGATGTATTTTCTGGTCACGGAGAAATCAAGTGGATACACTTTGTCAGAGGTGCAAAGGAGGTCAGTAATCTTACACAAGGACTTTAGATTTCAGTATTGAAGTTTGAAAATGAATCATGAAATGTTTGTTCTTTTATGTTATCAAGTAAGTTATTGTCTTGTGAAATTGCAGAATATTTAGAGAATTACATTTTTCCCTTAACTTCTTTCAGAAGAACAGATAAAGGTTCCAGCCTTGCTGGTTGATAAGGTCAAAACTAAGAATGTTCATTAGCACAGTCTGAGGGCTTTCCTTCAGTCTAGACATGTTTTACAGTCGTACAAGAGTAATGAATTTGCTGAGGCACTCAACAGGATATACTGTTCATCATTCTAGCTGAATATTTTTGCAGTAAGATTAATGCAAATGCCACTCTTCTTTTAAAGGGAATTATCCTATTTAAGGATATTGCCAAAGATGCTCTGGAAAAAGCCAAAGCAGCACATAATGGAAACTTGCAGCTCCGGAACAAGGATGTTTTATGGGAAGTGCTAGAAGGAGATGCAGAGAAAGAAGCTCTGAAAAAAATCCTAGAAGATCAGCAGGAATTGCTGAAACAGAAAACAAAAGGTTCTCCCTCCTCTTATTAGTTTAAGCCTTTATAATGTCCTAGAATTGGTGGATGAAATTGTAGTTGATATACACTACATATTGACCTTAACTGTAAACAGTCTCTGCAGCTGGCCAGTTAAAAGACAAATGATACAAGTTCCTGATCTTATATCTCCACAGGGCGCAAAATTAAAGGAAAAGGAAGAGGGGGAAAGATACCTCAGGGTGCACAAAAAGGAAAAATACAGTTTCAGGGCAAGAAAATAAAGTTTGAGAATGATGAAGAAGATGGTGAAAATGATACTAAAACAGGTATGTCATTCTGTGCACTTGATGCAGCTTATTCAGTACTTTTACAGGAAGTAGCTCCATGTACTTATGTTTCTTACAAGTGTTTCAGATTTGGCTCTGCTTTGTAGCATTTCTGCCCTTCTGACAGTATCTGCCTTAAGAGTCTTGTGCTCAATTCCTTCCACAACTTCCAAAAAGCATATTAAAATAATTACTATATAGATAGTAATTATCTGTACAGTAGTATATAGATAAGGCTATACTGCATGGTTGTGTAAAACATTATGCATTGAAACAAGGTGATTGTCAGCAGCATTACACAACTGTACAGACTCAGTCTCTTCAGTGGTGCTTTTTTTTTCTTTAAGGATATGAGAACATATAATAGTTTGGCCTGTCAGTATTTAGCTTGGAGCAGAGGAAGAGCTAAGCTCCTGTTCATTACACATAGCACCTGCTTAACTAAACCCTACTCCTGGTAGATTCTATTCCTTCATTTTCTTACCTGCCCTCCTGCTGTGGAGTTAGACAGGGGTGAAGCTCTTCAAATGGGGCATTTTAGAACATCTAAAAGCTTTAGTCACAGTAGTAAGCAAACCGTCTAGTGTAGCTGTGGCTGTAGATAACTGGGACTCAGACTTACATGGTGGGAAGAGTTTGGGTTTTTCCAGATTTCAGGCAAAGCTCTCCTTTACTCTAAATGACTACATATTCAATCTTGCAGAACCAGCAAGTCCCAAGAAGAGACCACTAGAGGAAACAGAAAAGGAAGAACCTGCACCAAAACAACTGAAAACAGAAAATGGAGATGGCAATTAGTAATACTCAAATAAAAGAATTTAAAAAATTAGTGGTTTTATTGTTCCATTTTCAATAGATTTTAAATACCTGCCTCAATTCAGGACTTTTTTGGCAGAAAATCTAATGAAATCCACTTCAATGTCAACCTACAATTAGAGAAAAGTTTCATTTTATTGGGTTACAGCTTTTTTTGTTCAAGAAGCATGCTTACTGCTAACATAAAACCCTGGAAACCTTTTCTATTTATAGTTTTGTTTATACTGTCAGATCTTCTCAATTTTTCTGGCATCTCATTCAAATGTAAAAGGTTTTGGAGTTTGTAATCTTGTGGTTATGTTTAATAGCAGCTGGCAATAAATTCAAAACTTAAAACTGCTTTCTACTGAAGCCTGGTTAATATAGTATAATGTTTCAACTGTGAAGTAGCAAAGATAAGGACAGACTTAAATAATTTTAAATTCAAGTCACCAAGAGCACAGTCAGCAGCTGATTAAAGCTTCTGTTCTTTGCTGCTCAACATACTTAACAGTGTTCAACTATTGTTCACTCTCCTCTCTACTTTCCTTGTGGTAAGGGATGGGGACACATGGCTTCCAAGCCAGCGTTGAGTAGCAAGGAGCTTGCCGTGGGCTTAGGCTGCCATGCTGTGGTGTCTTGACTGTATCTTTTTTAACAGTGAGCATGATGAGTTCCTCCTGCTGCCCCCAGGCTGGCTCTGATATAATGCTACTGCTGCAACATCCTTGTTACTGTGGCCTTCAGCACTGCATTCACTCAAGTGTGAGCTGCAGACAGGACTGAGCAAAGAGCTATTAGTCTACAGGAGGCTACCCTTGGCTTTATCACATCTAATTGCAGTGCTGGCTTTAACCTTTGTGTATAGCTTTGACTGGCATTATCATGATGCTTTTCCCTGTTCAGCTACAAAATGGAGTAACAGCAGTGATGTGCCTGAATGCTGTGACCGTTCTTCATCCAGTACATATGGTCCTAAAACCTAAATTTCAGTAAGGAGAATTTATTTACCTCAGCATTTTCTCAGTTATGTTAGGTTTTATACTTACTGATTTCTTCTTATGGAACTTGTATGATGCTGGTAAGTCAAACCTAAGTTCTGTGAACAGTATAAAGAATACATGTTAGACTAGGATGATAATCAGTCACTTAAGTCCTACAGCCATGGACTTCTGTTTCTAATGTCTGCATCTGTTGTGGCCTGTAATATCTGTTTTATCTCTGCACTACATCATGACTAAACATTGAAGCTGTCCACATCAGTGGATGGCAGTTGTGTTTCAAGCACTTGTGCAACTTCACATCTCAAGTTATATGACTGTAAAAAGCATCTGGTTATCAGAAGAACTGGGAAGACACAACTGGCAAAAATATTTACGTGGCTAAGGGCAGGATGCTGAAGTGACCTGTGCTTTGCTTTTCTTTTTCAGCAACATGCCCTTTGAAGCAGGAAGAGAGGTAACTTCAGCTTGAAGACAGAATCTAGTCCAGGAACAAACCTAATTCTGCACAGAATATGTATTTCCCAGAGCTTTATTAAGTGTCTGCTTGTATTCTAGACAGGTAGCAAAAAATTTAAACAAAGAATTTAAAAAAGTCTGCTAGAAAGACCTGTGTCATTTCTGTGTTAAATCACACTTAAATTTATCTCAGGCTGTTATGACTGGCTGGTAGTGTTAGAGATAATGTACAAAACCAAAAGGTTTTGGGGTTTTTTTTCTGTTAAAAATGAATAAATATTACCTGCTAAGACTTCCATCTTCACTTCCCATTCTGCTGCTTTCTTTTGAATGTGCTACGATAGTAGATAGTGTAGAAATGAGCTTTTAAAATTATCTGGTTTATAAACATCTACATCTCTGTACTTAATAAGTCTCCTGTGCTTTTGATTTTCAAGCCAAAGCATTAGATCACATAATTATCTTGATGTATGTGAGATTGCAGTTATTTGATGTAATTAGTATTTATCCCAAACATACCCCACAAAGTAGTTTACAAATCAGTAAAGCCATAGACAACTATATAGCCAAATATTTTGTTGTCTGGTTAGTTCTTGCCCTACTAAAATGAAGAACTTACCTGTCGTGTTGAAGTTTTGTGAAGGGAATATACAGCTGTTTTTGCCATTTGTAGAGCAGTTTTCAGAAAAATCATATCAATTCCTAAAAGAATAATGAAATTATTAGAATTGTTAAATGGAAGTGCAAAGATCTGCCTAATTTTTTTTCTGGAATAATAGCTACTTGAGAAACAGCACTGAATACATTAAGATACAGAAAGTATTTCTAAAACATACTCAATTGCTTATAATTAAATAAAAATGATAGGGATATGAAATATCTGGTATTGTTTATTTCAAACCCCAGTGACTGTTAGTTACAATGTTGAAGTTGCTAATCTTAGGAAGATGGTTCCAGATAAACAAAACATTAAGAAATTGGAATACATAACTAATAAAGAAGGGATATGCTTCATTGAAAGCATTTCCCTTGCTGTTTCATTTGTAATAATTTCTAACTGAGCTTCACAATTACCAACCTTTGTTATGCTTGGTACCAAATGGAGGGTTCATAATAACTGTGTCAAAAGTATCTGACATGCTGTCAGATAAAGAACAGATGTCACACTGAACCATGTTGACATTCGTGAGCTCAAAGTCTTCAATATTGCTATGAAATATTTCCAGTGCATCTGCATCTATGTCAAGCCCCACACACAATCTATTAAGAAAAGTGTCACATGTTAGTCTACTACAAACTAAAATGGTGTTTAAATTCTACAGTAAGGGATCTGTGTACACAACTTGTTTTATCTAGGAAATGTAACAACCATACATAATAAATTCAGTGCTGATAAAAATTCAAGTACTTCTGTTGCCCTCTCAAGTATAAATCTAAATTTTGTTAAGGAAGTTTAATGTTTTCATTTAATGCTTATGGGGAGAGCAAATGACTTCCAAACTCATGACAGCTGTCCATCACTTTCACTGTATGAATGGTTATTGATGGTCAAAACTTGGTAAATAGTCTGATTATGCAAGAGATTATAAATATGAAATGTTTTAGTGCAGCATTGCTATGTTTTAATCTTACTTTCTACTCTTCTATGCCAGAAAGAAATATAACCAGAACTTAATATTAAATACTTACCCTGCTCCTAACATTGCACTTCCAATGCTGAGCATGCCACAACCACATCCTAAATCTGCAATTGTTTTGTTTTCAATATCATCAAAAGTATTGTGAATTGTATAAAGCATACATGCTGGGGAAAAAAACCCAAACAAAACAGGTCAATAATACCAAATATGTACATGATTAATCGAGACAAGCTGTTTTTGCCTTCAGAAAACTTTAGTTAAAATGATGTTCTCACTGCCTGTAATTCTCTTTTTCATTTTTATGTGAAGAGTCAAAAACATTCTGACGAGTTACAAACTGTGGAGATAGAGCTCTGAGTATTGCTTGTGGAAAATGTATGCCTCTAAACTTTTTGGGGGAAAAACAATAGAAGGATATAAAATATGGAAAAGAGCATAATTAAGGTATAGATGAGTGTCTGTACATATACTTTTACTGGTTTGTGGGTCATGACAACTGCATTTCAGCTTCTACAGTTACAGATTAAGATTGCTTCTATCACAATATTATCTATTAGATTAATTAATTTGATTTTTGGATTGGACATGGTCTTAGGTTGCATTTTTCAAACGAAGACAGACATTACTAGAATACTGCTATACACATTCCGGCTGGATATACTTTCTTAACTACTTTTAGTATAAAGCTTTCAAAGAAGACAATGCAGTAGAAAAAACTTTTTGAATTAAACATGCTGATGAGCTAGTACAAGAGAAAACAGTGGTGTGGGTCACGTACCTGCAATATGAGGTCTTGTTGGATACTGTTCAAGGAGTAGTTTTGGACTTTCAAAAGTATCAACTTGTTGAAGACAGCTTTCCAGTTCTTTAAGCTTTAATTTCTTCATGTTTATGTTTTAACTAAAGAAAATAACGTGTAATCAGATGTAACAATATAAATAAACTACGATCTTAAATTATTTCATACTTAAAATCCCCTGGTACTCTTCAGCATCTCCCGGGTGTTTTCACGCTGCCGTTTCCCGGGACGCAGCTGGCGGCGCACCGATGATGGGGACCGAGGGCGGACCCGGGCGGCGGCAGCCCCACTCCTCACCGGCTCCCGGAGTTCAGGCCCTGGGCTCCGCTTCTACCGCCCGGGCCCGCCCGCTGCCCAGCCCTAAGCGGGGCAGGAGCTGAGCCCCAGCGACCGCCACTACCTGCACCGTCCGCTCGCCCCGCTGCGCCGGCCCTCGCCCGATACCGCGCCCGCTCACCGCAGCTCGGCCGGGCCGGGCCGCTCCGAGCGCCGCCGCCACTTCCGACGCACCGCCCGCCCCCGGCGTGCACCGCTCCGCCCCTTCCCGGGCCGACGGGCACCTGCGGGAATGAAACGCCAGGGAACTTCCCGTGTGGCGTTAACAAACGCGAGCTTTGGTCTCGTGTATTATAAACACGAGACATTTCATTGCAGCCTTACGCGTCACGGCTGAGCGCTGCCTGAGAAAGGGCCGGAGGACAAACCTGCAGACCGGGCTTTCTCGGTGGTCCCGCTCCTGAGTGCCCTTAGGGACAGAACAAGGAACTGGAATTTTGCCGGTGCGCAGGGAAAAGCGGTCGTGGAGAGAAGAGTAACATTCACCTGGAACCGCAACGCGACACAAGCAGACGGGCAGCCATAGGAAACGCAGGCAAAGCCAGAAGCGAGGCCGCTGCCTTGAGGCCCGTAGCTTTCGGGTAGAAGGTTACTCTCATTTAAGAATAGATTTTTTTTTCCTATAAGGCTTTCCATTGCACAGTTGAAAATCTATTTATCGAGGTTTAAAACCGCCGATCGGTGTGCGAAACACGATAACTCGCATCCACATACGTTCTCTCCTGGAAGCAGGGCGCAGGGAGCCGCACGCTGGCACCTCGGGGCGCGGCTCTGCGGACACCCCGGGGTGCGGTGCTGCCTCCGGAGCCCGGCGCTGCTCTGCACCCCCAACGGGGCCGCTTGATGGCAGCGAGCGCAGAACCGCCGGCCCGAAGCCTCAGAGGTGCCTCCCAAATTCCCCGCAGTTGCTCCTGCCCTCAAAGCCGCCACCACCTGAGCCCGGCGGGACCCTTGTGACCAGGATACACGGGCGGCCGCAGGGTGTCTCACGGCAGCCGCTTCGCTGCAGGCACGGCTCGCTAACAACAGAGCTCCGCTGCCGTCGGGGCCGCCGGCGGCCCAGGTGTACCCTCCACGCTCCCCGCGGCTGCCGGGACCCCGGGAACGTGAAGTTTCGGGCCGGCGGGCGGCGACATTTCGGGTGGCGGCGGCGCGGGGCGCGCACCTGCGCGCTGGGAGGGCGGCAGGAGGGCAGGGGCGGAGGAAGAGGAGGGTGGTGTCAGGGGAGGGGAGAGGCGGTGTCGGGAGGGGGGCGCGGGCGGCGGGCAGGGCGCCGGTGCCNCGGGCGGCAGAGCCGAGCCCGGGCCGTGCCGGGAGCGCGGCCCCGGCCCGCAGCCGCCCTGAGAGAGGGCAGTAGGTGAGGCCCCTGCCGCTTCCTGGGCCGCCTGCCTCCATCCCTGGCTGCGGCTCGGACCACGGGCTGAGCGACGAGTCCGCCGGGGTTCGGCAAGGTGGCTTTGTTGATGTGGGTGTGCCTTGCTTTTAGGACGCTCTGCGAATCTTGTTGCCATTGCACCGAGTGCCAGCCTTCAGGGGAGTTGATAAGGCAGAGTGCATGGGGGGCAGTACCTGTCAGCTTCCAGCTAGCAGCCTTGGCCTAACACAGCTAGCCGTGAAGTCAAAGTACTTTGGGACAGCATGTGAGCAGATAAGCCAAAGTGAACAGATTGAATAAGAGGGACGCATTTTTGTGTGATTTCCCTGTCTGCAGTTCATTTTGCCACCTTAGATTTAAATCAAGGAATGTGGTAGCGCTGTATGAATACAACAGGGCAGGGTTTTTTGGAAGTCAAAGGTCTTTTGTATTCTGACCTACTGGAGACAAGACTGAAGTGCCTGCTCAGAAGAAGAGGAATTGGGTACCTCATTAAACCCTCTTTTGTTCTCGTATGTACTCAATGGTGAAAGATCAGTCAACCAGTTACAGGATGAAGGTGATACCTAGCCAGTAAACTTCAGGTTTTGCAGCTGAGTGTCTTCTGGAGCTCCTTGTGTTCCTGTTGATTCACCAGCTAGCTAAAGGCTCCCCTAGATGACAGTTTGGAGTGCTTGAATGAGGATTCTCTTTTGACAAACCTTCTGGAATAGTCTGTCTTGACTGTCTTAGCCTGGATGAGATGATATGCTGTTGAATTCTAAGTTGTGGCATACCTAGCAGAAAACACTAGGAATATAGAGAAATTTTAAAACATTTTCCATGGTTATTTTCTTGTTTTTGCAGATTTACAGGCTATAACTCTGTATCATTCACTCAGCATCTTAAGATTCCTTCTTTTTTTTGCATTCCTACTTAGAGATTTCATTAATTCTGCTTTTTCTCTTTCTTGAATGTTGTTGCCTTGACTCCAGTTCTTTGGGTCTGTAATCACTGTTCTGCTGCAGGCCTTGACATGGCTTCAATTTTTGTTTCTTATGCTTTTCTCACCTTTTCTTTCTTTTACAATCTGCCTTCATCATTTATTCATTCTTTTTTGGTGGACTCTTTTCTTATTGATAGACTTCAATGTCAGAATTTTTTTCCTCCTTTTGTTTTCAGTAATCTTCAGTGGTTTCAAGTTGCTACTGCTGAAGTGATTCTTTATCAGTTCTTCTTCAACTTGTGGTGATTCTGCTTTCCTCAGCGTCACTGAAGTAAGAGTTTCCATTGATCTTGAGAAATAGGAAAAAAAAATTAATACTTCTTCTTCCACTGTTCATTGTGGAATAGACTTAGGGCTCCTCTTAGTGGCAGGATTTTAACAGAGCACACACAAATTGAACTACTTTAGGGTGAATATTAAAATAACTTATGATGCTGCACTCATCCCAGACTGTATATAGCTTCACAGTTGTCTTTTTTTATTTTAAACAGTTTTTTTCTTGAGGAACTCAGGTTTAATAAAGAAGACATAAAAAATGCTGTTAAATTTGCAATGTAAGCAGATGCAAACTCCAAGGGAGTAACAATCTCATTTCTATGTACTCTGCTTATTACTTTTAATGGTAGAATTTGAGAGTAAATTATCTTGTTTGTGAGGTAGGTCCCTTCAGGAGTTTTGGTCACTAAAGCTAAAGATTTGCTGAACAAATAAATAATATTTGTTCAGAAACAACACTTGGGATTGTGCAGTAGATTTTCCAGTCCTCTTGGACATATAAGGAGGGCAATACATGGCAGCATATGGGGTGTCTGCATTTAACATAAGGTCACTTCTACTTATGTAGACAAGAACTGATGTTAAGCCATTGCAATTACGTGAACTGGAAACTTTGTTTGCTGTGCAAGACAAAGTAAAATAAACTTTAACCAGTGTAAAAAACATTATTGTGTGCAAACACACAGTTTTACCTATTGACTTGAATTGCTACAGTGCAGCATGTTTAGATAGTGTCTTAACTTTGTGTATACAAATCAACTGCACAATTACAAAGGTAATGCTTTGCATGTCAAAGTTGGGAGGCCTTCATGGTGGACTTAGGAAACTGGAGTGTGTCTAGCCTGATATAACCTTGGCCACTACAGCCTAGGCTTCTATTAATAGCAAGGGAATCAAATGTGGAGCCTACTTACAAACTTTATCTACCATCTGTCTGCTCAGATACAATTTTGTGTAGATGCTGTATATGAATAGTATAGTAGCATTCTTTTGTTTCTGTTCTTGTTATCTGGTCTTCATATTATTTATTTGATGCAGCTCAAAAACACTGTTCATGAAGTCTTTGTTAACTGATCTCCTATGAAGGAAATCTCTCCAGTTTAGAATCTGGAATATATTTTCATTGCCTTTAGGATGGCTAATGTAAATCTAGAGATGGTTATTCCTAGAGTATGAGTGTGTGTTAATCTTGTAGTACTAATTAAATATATAATTTGTTTTATAGGGATACCTGTGTGTCAGTTTTTTATTTCTGGTGCCTTTATAAAAAGAAGCTGGAGTACAGCGTAATAGATGGATACTGATTTGCCTTAGGTACCTAGGTTTGCTTTAGGTACCGTGTGTAATTCTCACTTGTTCTAGAAAAATCAGATTGTCACATTTTGGAACCTTTTGATTTCCATGCAGATTTCAGTGTTTTTGATGTTTAAGTTAATTGCAGTTGGTCTGATCTACTAGAATGCAATGTAGACTTTAGAAAATATCAGATTGTAAATGTAGTTGCTTGTGAAAGCATTAAAAATTCTACCTGTGGCAAGGTTGAATAGATTTTAAAATCCATTGATATGTCAGGAGGCAGAAATAGTTTGTAGTTGTCTTCCATATGGTGTCTAGCTGTTTGCAAATGAAATTTAGCAAGTCCTTCAGAGGTAATTAATAATGTTCTGAAGAGGCACAAATCTTCGGTTCTAAAGCATTTTGAATAGGCATATGCTCGTAGTTCAAATGAGTTCATCTGTTTGATTAAAAAGATCCCATGCAGTTGGACAGGGGAAAATGCAGACTGGAGTATTTTTTGGTTGGTAGATGGTCTTGTATTGTAACAAAGATGATAGTTTATGAAATAAGCTTGAAGAAATCAGAATGCCATATGGTTATTATAAGAGTATAACTAGTCAGTATCCTCTTACTGCTGAGTACCATCTTGTTTCTATGGCTGTCTTGTTCTGATTACCCTCTAGGTTTGTAGACAATAACCTGACATACTGGAGAGCCTCAACACTTTGGCTGTTGTGTGCTGCCGTGTCCTATTTCAGAGACTGTCAATTTGTTGACTTATTTGTTAAATTAATCATGTGGAAGGCAGATGTTTTAGTACTGCATTACAGTACAACACAAATAATACATCCATCAAGGGTTGCATATCCTGAAAGGTGAAAAGCCAGGTTAAGAATCTTGTTTAATAGGCTTTTGCACTGATGTTTTTTGTGTATTTCTTGGTAGTTATGGCAGCCAATGGCTCCATTGACATACTGTTGTCTTCTCTTGTGACTTACATCAGAGGGACTAAGGTGTTACCCATTTCCACTTGCAACAGTGGGCTGTTTCTTTATCGAGTAACAAATCCTATAGTTGTAAGAAAGGTAACTCTCACAGATTAGTGGTGCATGCTGTGTGTTCAAAAGCACCTTCAGGTACCTAGCTCTAAACTTCCCGCAGTTCTGTCTTTACTGATCCCTGCTTATCTTTCCATTTAGCTCTGTGTTTTAAAGTGTGAGTCAGTGTAGGTTTTATAGAAATCCTGTATGAGCTGTACGATAGATCAGGCTTCTCTCTGTTTTCTTTTTCATCACTATGTCTCTCTTGGAGACAAATGTATCTGTTGGCTCTACTTTGATCCCCTTATGAAAAGGCCGGACAATTCTCTTTGCCCCCTCTTGCTGGCAAGTATGAGAAGTATATTCTTAGTTTCTAGATGGCTTGTTTTTTTCTGTTTTAATTTATTTAGAAATGGCTCTGATTTTTTCAGTGTTTTAAAATGTTTGCACCCAGCGAGGATTATTGAATGTTTTTGTTAAATTTTGGATACCTAGTAGGTAGATATGTAATTTTGATGACCTTTGCTATTCTGTCCCCATAAAATTCTATCCTTCCTTTTATTCGTTTTCAGAGATACTTGAGAGATTGGAACCCAGGGAAGATTATATTCTATTTATTTTACATTCTGTAGCTAAGTAAGAGTAAAGGAACTTTTTCATATTCTAGACTTTTAGAAAGTGAAAATTTTAGAAAGTGAAAATTCTAACAGAGTGACCATAAAAAAGGAAGCTTGCTCTTGAGAAAGCTATTATTACTAGTTATCTTTGGATGCATTCTGTGCATGTTTATCAGGAATGGTCTCTTTTACCATCTTGGCTTTGTGGCACTGGGATCCCCTTAAGATCAGAAAAGTCAGATCTGCTTGTGGCTGCGTTTTGGGACATACAGGCAGTTTTTGTTTTACTGGCACAAAGTGAATTACTTGGCTATTTTATGGAGTATCTTGCAATAGCAAATCACCTTCTTAGCATATGTATAGCATGTTGCTGCTTCAAGGTTGTCCCTTCCAGTGTGACTCTATCAATTGTCTTGTTTAACAATTACCAAGTTTTCTGTTCTCCAGGACCTAGGCTGGGTTTGGTAATACAGCCTCAAAGAGATAAGGGTGCTCTTTTGGAACTTCCTTCAAGAGGTTTCTTCAAGCATCTGTTTCACCTCTTCAAGAGGTGAAACAATAGGCTGGGAGCCTACAAGTAGCTTTATCAATAGGCTGGGAGCCTACAAGTAGCCAGCTTTAGCTTAGTCTCTGAGTTTTATGAAACCATGTTAAAATGCCTGTGTGTTCAGGATTGTTGAGCTGGTACAAATGGTGTTTTGTAGGGTCTCTGTGAACTCCATGCAGCTTTTCTGCCAGTGAAGTCCTTTGAGCTACCAAGGAGGGACTGAAGAGAAGTCTGAGCTGTTAGCTCAGTGTGAGAGTTTGGATAAATCCATAGTCACGTATGATGGATGTGACTCTTCAGAGCAAAACCTCCACCATGTTCATCCACATACAAAGTACAGGAATTCATACTGGGATTCACAAGGACCACGGAATTTGAATTTATCATACATTTATAAGTAACTGATTTCCTCTGTCCTCCTTCATGCCTCCCCAGACATAAAGCTCAAGATAATGTATTGCTTCTTAGGATTCCACAGTAACACTGAGTACATAGAGCTTCGTGTTAGGCCTTATCCTTGGAAAGCAAAAGACATTGCAGGTCAACATGTTGATTAAGTCTATCATGTCATACAGTCAGCTCTCAAACCTGCCTTACTTGATTTCTTTTAAGAATGTCTGTAATTAGGACTACATCTGCCTCTAAATTACTCGCTGAGATGTATTCCAAATGGTCAACAGCCAGGTGCTTGTTTTGTATTACTACCTTTAGAGCTATGACCTGGCTAGATGCATTGTTACTTTATACATGCCTCTGAAATAATGTATAGTTGTTTCAAAGTCATCAGTAAGATGTTGAAACATATCAATATACATAACTATAAATATTTAGAAACCTGAACTATTGCTGTGTTAGTTACTGAACAAACTTAAATGATGGTTTTATCCCAAAGGTTTGCTGATAGGATCAGTCTGATTTGACGAACACAACAGTGCTGTGAAGGCTGAACTCACAAGATATGACTGCTGTATATCTTGCCTTGCCTGAAATTTGGCTTATTTATTGTATCACTTGTCTATTGCATTATAAATTGCCTTGGTATATATTCAGTTTAAGAAGAGCTGTGGTTTAGAGCTCTCTGAAACAGTTTTGTTTAGATTTGGGCTAACCAGTGTTGATTTTGAGTTCCTTTACTTTGATCCCACCAAATTGTAAAGCTGCTTTTATACCTTTCATGGACATATGTCCAGGATTCTAAGTTCACTACATCAGGGTGGAGTGTTATTTGTCTGGTATATATCTGATCTGTATGGAGCTGTCAATGGATCTGTTGGCAAAGGAGCAGATGTGATTTTAGGAGTATATTTAGGGAACACATTCCTAAAGAACTGTTGTTTTTTTGGTCTTTCTTAGTGACCATATAGGTTGATTCAGATTTCAGGCCATGCTTCTTTATCACTTGTACAGTATCAGGAATTTTATATTTTTTAAATATCCTGGAATAGTGTCTGACAGCTGCAGGTGATTTTAAATAATAGAATCTCAGGTGCCTTCCTCTGTGGAGGGTTCTGGTACTATGCTTTGAAAACCATGAATTTTCTTTGCATTAAATTAATAGAATGGCTATACAATAACAAGGACTAAATGAACTCCTGCCTTCTTCAGGATGCACCTCTTTGTTTCTGCACAGTGCCTGCACTGATAATAGCTCCATCATGAAACACTTAAGTACTTCCCAAGAAAACTGCAAATTACTTATATATACACCTTGTCTGTTGGAGGCCTGGCCAAAGCTTAAGTTCATAGCTATTATTAAAATTCACACATCTTAGTCAAATCCTGAAGAAATTACGGTTGTTTTTGCATTTTCTAGCACTGTGTAGTCACTTAGAACTTTTTCATATGAAATATTTGGGTCAAAATGCTACATGCTGTATATTTGACCTGTTTAAATTCTGTCTGGAGAATTTTCTTAACCAGAAAATGTTTTTGTTAACTGTATTTTGAAAACTTGATTTTTTGTTCTTTCACGTAGATGTACTGTCCGTGTACTTCAAGGTCTCAGAAGTCCATTCCTTCTCATTCTTACTCAATTTTTCTTTAAAAAAGCCTTATGATTGAAACTTCCAAATCTACTGTTTCTGATTGATAATGGGTACTTGTATACTAGTGAAAATCATTGTAGTTTTGTCTACTATACAGGATGTTTATGTCTCAGGACTAACGGAGAATACTAGAAATGCTCTGCAGAGCAGCTTTGTCTGCTTTTTTCTTTAAGCTGGTGTGCTTTTTCATTTAATGTAGCACTGAGCACCAAGAGAGCTTCTATGAGTCATTGCCTCTCTTCCTGCTGTTCTGCAAGGATTGGAATAACTTCTTAGTGTCCAATCTCTGATTTCTAGCCTCCTAACCTGGCCAGTCAGCTTTGTCAGGAAAGCTTAAAGCCTGAAAAGATGTCCTTTAAAGTTGTTGGGTTTTTTTTCCTTGAGAAGCCATTAGTTATTCTGCTGTGTTTCACTGTCCTCTGCTATTGACTGTGTTGCCTCCATTTCAGAAATTTTCTGGTTAGAAGAGTTAGACTGACATCTTTTCAGTTGGCTTTGCTCCTAATAGCAGAAATGCAAGTGTTTGGTTTTGTCTGTGAAGTCTGTAGCTTGCAGTTTTCATAAAGAGCAGAAAAGTGC
>VYZP01034682.1:7005-25747 GCA_013400635.1 Hypocryptadius cinnamomeus | reverse complement strand
TCAGTTCTAAAGGCAGCTTTATGGGCTATGCTTGCAGGCACACACCCAGAACGAGACTTGAGGAGAAGCAGCACAGGACCCTCATGGTGTTGCTTTACTCCATGTCCCACTGCCCTCTTCACTAGCCATTGGCATTTCTCAGACTCTGTATGAGCACNATTGGCATTTCTCAGACTCTGTATGAGCACCAAACCTTTTACTTTTTGTAGAGAGGCTTGTGATTTTCCAGAAAAATGCTATTAGCACAAATATTTTTCATTCTTGTTTCCACCTTGCTTTGGTCAGTAGTGGGATAATTTGATCTTAACCCCCTACGCTGCTTTATGAAAATGTGGCATTTTAAAAGGTGCATGTAAGTACTAGATACCTGAATGAACAGCATTGGTTTGTATTCCTGAGATATGAGCAAAAAATAAATGGAAACAGATGTCTTATTTTGCATTGAAGAATGAATTTTTTAAGCTAATAATTAAATTATTCTTTGTTCAAGGCTCTCAAGATAAAATACAGAATACAAAATACAGTTGTGCATGTCACTATTTTCTGTCATATTTGCATAGGCTGGGTGATTGAAAGTCCTCTACAGAGACTAGTGGGAAAATACCAGTATATGTTTGACCTATATATGTGATTGTCTCCTTGCACGTGCTGTTGGCCGAGGCTGGTGTGCTGCCAAGCAGGTACAGCTAAAGAAGTATTATACCAGCCCCTCTGTCCCCAAGGACAGGTACAGCCAGAGACAGGAAATCAGCTGTTCTTGCTGGTTTGGATATCTTCTGACTATTCTGCTGCTGTCACACACATCATTAAAGTACTTTAAAGGGAATTGCTTCTGTATATGGCTGTAGTGAAACAAAAATTTTCACAACTGTCTTGAATATTATTTTTCCATAACATGTTTGAGATGAATGGGAAGAAAAGTATGTGGCAAGATTCTACTGTATCTAAGATAAATTAGGTTGGTATGTTTTAAAAATACTTGAGAAAACTTTTGTTAGGAAGTTGACTTACAGATAGGTTGATTTGTTGATACAATGCACATCAGCCATAAATATTTTGAATTTTTCTTAACAAAACCAAAGATGAGTTGATAGTTTTTCCCCCAAGATCTCTGTTTCTTTTGATTGTTCATTAGAATGCCTTGTTCAATACACTTAACAGTCTGCCTTGAAGCTGTGTCAGTGGCTGTTTTACCAGTCAGCTGGCCATGTCAGGGTGACTGCTGCATTTTTCTTTAACCTGTCACTTACTTTCACTCGACCTGGTGTACTGTACATTTTGAGAAAAAACAGATAGTTAACCCTGCCAATTTTTCTGCTATTTACAACTATGTTTCTTAGCTACCATCACATGAGTTCAAAGCACAGTTGTCTAGGCTTCTGTATGTTCAGGCAAGATATTGACAGAAATAGCCTTAATGAATGTTTTTTTTACAATTCTTCTGGCAACTGCTTTTGATGACAGTTTTAATACCATGCATGTAATCTTTTTTTTTTGGAAATTCTACTGACCTTATGATTTGTAAATCTAAAGTAAAGCTCTTCTGTATTTATCTGTTCTCAGGCCTTGCTGTGACAAAGTGCAAACCCTCATGTCTATGGCATGTTTTTTTAAGGTAAGGGGGGGAGAAAGCATATTCATTAAGCATTTGCCAAAGCATGCCTTTGAATAATTTCTGTTCATCTCTTCTTAATTATGTATGTGCTGTGAAATGTGTGTTTTGTGCATGAAAATGGATTATTGGCAACTTGTTTTCTGATCAGTATTGTTCAAGGACAAGTTTTTAAAGCTTTCTTCCCCTTGGTGCAGCATTCTGCAAGACATTCCATTTTGAAGGAACACCGAATTTTCTCCTATATTTCAGTCTGTTTGTCTTAAGCTTTTTTTTTCTTTTTTTTTTTTTTAATCAATGGCCATCTCACTTTTTAATCTAGTGTTACAGTGAATTCAAGCTGAGCAGACATTTTTCTCGTGCAGTTCTATTTTTTTTTCTGGAGTTTAAATGCTCCTAAACTGTGCATGCTTTGGAATCTACAGCATTTCTCAGTAAAACAGATGCCATACATCAAAATCCATTTATAAGTTGGTGTAGCTTGCCTCTGCAATCACAAGTTTCTGGTTTGGGTAACAGCTTAAGTTCTAGGTGTGTATGTTTTTTATTTTTGATGGGTCTGCTGGAGTTGCAGCCATGACATCAGTCCAAAACAGAATTACACAGTCACTGGAAAATGCACACTTTCGTTAGCCAGCAGTGAAAGAAAGAAAGAGTGTGTTAGACTGTCAGAGTTTATGCTGTGGAACAGATAAAAGGCCAAGTGTAGCAACTGCCAGTTAAGTAATTTCTAAAATAAGCCAGTGGATTTTTTTCAATTGAGAGATCAGTTTTTCCATAACTCCTCTAATCTTCTAGTTACAGTTCCTGCTTTAGAAACACTACTGCAAAGCAGAGGCAGCAATACATAATCCAAGTTTTTTCTTGTTAATGTAGTTTTTATTTGCATATGAATGCAAATTATAGGTATGTAATTTATTTTTTAAAATCACTGTCATTGCAGCATGAGGCACTATTTATTGTCAGTCTGCCTTAGTCTTTGAAGTAAGTCCTGGTGAATTTATTATTTAAGCCTCTTTATTTAAGGAGTTTTGGGAAATCTGTGGGATCTCAGATGATGCAATCAGGTAATGAAAATGAGAGTGAGGGTTGTAGAGCTGGAAATAACTTCCAAGTATTGAAGACTTGGCTTCCTACATATCTAAAAGTACTGATGTAGGACAACTGTCAATCTCTGCCCCTCTTTCTTTCTCAGTCTAGAGCTATCTGAACTCTTTTTCAGGAATTTTGGAATATTTTTTATTCAGTTGTAAAATTTAAATTATTTTACAGGAAAATTATCAAGTGGCATCTTAGTTCTGTATGTGATCTGTCCTACTGTGATCTGTTCTTGTTGCTTTAGCTTCAGAATTGAGATTGAAAGTGACCAAGGCATTCAACAAAACTCCTTTGCATTTGAGTTTGGAGTTGAAATTTACTTATATCTGAATCAGCTGTGACTTGCTCACATTTTTGTCTGTGCTTACAAAGCTTAGTCCAAGCAGGATAAAAAACCAAAACCAACATTTTTCATCTCACCAGCCTTTGGAACATTCTGTGCTATTTATTGCAGCTCTTTCCATCCACAGTGTATTCAGTGGCAAAAGACACATTACAGCTAAAAACCTACTTCTGGCTTTGTAATCCCACTTCTGGTTCCAACAAAACTCTCAATACAAATGTGAATCCCAACTTTGTCACAGGTTTGTAAGAGATCAGGCACGTGAAAATTAGCTTAATTTAGTAATTGAGCTATTTGTTGACTTAGAACCAGCCTCCAAAGATCTCTTTCAAGTCATACTTGGGAGCTATATGTTTTAAGTGGTGGCCTGCTTTCTTGGGAACTGTAGGATTATAGGGTCTAGGATATATTTTGTGTTTTGTCCTCCTCAGTGTGTTTTTGCTAGTTAAAGAACAAGGCCATGTACAATTGTCTCTGGCTTTCGTTCTTTTCTTATTATGTTTTTTTTCCCTTCCAAAAATAAAACTAATTGTGCACATGTAAAAAAGATGTTTGGAGCCTGATGGACCCTGGAGTTTCCAATCTTTCAACAGTTTAAGTATTCATTCACTGTAGATTTAACTTGTATCAGCTTTGCATACATACAAGCAAAACTTGGTTGGATACGTACCAGCAACTTTCCAAGACAGTAAAATGAAACAAACTTTTGAACCTCTTTAATGGGCTGTTACAGAGTAGTTTTTCTTTCTATTCTATTACCCAGTTTCTGGCTCTGTGGAGGATTCATTTTCAAACTAGAGTTGCTTTACCTTACTACTAAGGCAGTTTCTCTCTGTTTCACAGTTGCTTCACAAATCATTTGGGTAGGTTTAAGGTACAGGAAGACAAAATTTGGAAAAGCTTTGTTGCAAGGGAATGAAAAGTTGAGGGTTTTTTTCTCACTTAGTAGGAGATATAAAACTGCAAAAGGAGAATAAACCTGGGCAAAGTGTAGTAGATATTCCAGAGATTATGTCCAACTGATTTGATGCCACAAATAGAAATCCAGGAAACATTTCTAACTCTTGCAGTCAAACAGGAATACTCTGAAACTAACCTTTGAGCTTCATTGGTATTCCTTGGAACTGCATTGGCCAAGTATATGGCATAGCAGCTGCCCCTGCTTTGTAAATCAGTAAGAACTTTATTAAACCATTGATTTCAAGCATATAAGAAATTTCCTTTCTGGATCAGTGGAAAGCATGTTCATGGGCTTATGTCTGTCCTCCTATAAATCTATATTTAATATGCCAGCACTAGCCTATGCTTTGCAGACATGCCTATTTTTTTCACATATCACCTTCTCTACTGTCTCTCTTTGCTGTGTTATGACTTTAATTCCGAGTCTGAGGATTTACTAAGCAGTTTCATTGTATGCTTGGTGTTAGCGTAACTATTCTACCCTTGCTTATGATGAATCTGCAGCTGAGCTCAGAATTGCTGGCACTTTACACAAATGTATCAAAGGACCATTTCCTCACAAAAATAGATTTACCACCAGAATTGCTGGGGAACTGAATGCTAAACTGCCCCCACAAGAAATGCTTTAAGAGAAAGGAAAATAATAGGAGAGTTTTAGTACATCTTTCCATCTGGTTGTGCTTATGGCCCTTTCTGAGTATGAAATAACACGTAGCGCTGTCACAATAGAATTTTCCATGACAAAACCTACTGGCAAAGCCTTGGTTTCTGCTTTTGGAAATTATTACCTATTTCTATGAAGTAGGCCATTTCAGACAGATAAATTATTCATATTATTGGAACATTAATTGCACTAAGAAATAACCTCTGGAGATTAAATGTAGTAGGAGTTCTGTTTTGAGAAGTCTAGTCGAAGGAGATCAGTAATTAATAGGACTTAAGTCTGTGGCAGGGCCAAATGGAAAAATGAAGATGTATGAATCATATCAACAAGTATTTTCTGAACAATGAATAATATTTTTTGAACTGATATATGAATTGTTGTCTATCCAGCAAATTCCCTGGAAATTATGGAGAGGAGATGAAATTCTATTGTATGAAAAAGTAGAAATGTGCTGGCTATAGAAAGCTATCAAATATGTATGTGCCTGTGTTGTACATTGGATTTGAGAGCCCCTACAGAAAGACAAAATACCTTACAGATTCCCTCAAAAAACATTTGTGGTAACTGCTATTGTAATAGGCAGAGCTTTCTAATATCTGATGGCCACAGAAATGTAATCCAATTCTCAGAAGTCTTTCCTTTTATATTTGTAAATCAAACCCATTTTTAACAACAATAGCTTCCAAGGAGTACCTCTGAAATATCTCTCCACCCTTAACTCATTTATCCTACATCAGAGGAACCACATAGATCTCCTAATACCCAGCTGACCAATTTTTAGTCTGAAGTCTCTTTCAAACTCTTTACAGGATTTGAATAAAGAACCTCAAATATGTATCTAATAAAAAATTCTATCATGGCCAAAGGAAATATCTTTTATCTGTGTTCAAATATTCTGTTCTGACCCACTTTCCTAGGCATCCATTAATTGCAGTATTTTTACAGGTGTTAAAGGGTATGACTTTATTCCAGTTTTTTGCAAGCTCTAAACTGAAAACAAAGAAATAATCAACAGGCTGGTAATTAATGTGGAGATAGAAGTGGAACAGAACACTTAGGAATGTTTAATATGCTCAAAAATAATCAGGACCTGAACTTGTCTGGCCTTCGCTTGAAATAGTCAATTTTCTTTTGTCCTTTGTGGCCCTTCTGTGTGCACACCAATGCCAGGTAGCTTTGTGCTTCCCCATAACTTATAAACTACCCTTCATGTTGGTTTTAAAGATGTTTGCTTGAATTCATGGTATTGTATTGTTCCCCTCATAAAACATGTAACTCCTTAACAGTAGAGGATACTACATCTACGTAACAAGAAAAATACCATCTGTGGTAGATCACAGAGTAGAACACACATGGTTCAAATAAGGAAAAAAATCCATTGTTTACTAGAATTTTATAATCTGCAACAAATACCACATGAAACTTGGGAATTTTTTTCAGGCTGCTGTGTCAAATGTCAGGGAGAAAAGCAGGAAGAATGCATGAGTTGTGGCAGAAAATCTAGTGTTACATGTCTTACTTCTTGAAATATGCCAGAAATGTGTTTGTTTTCAGAAAGGGCAGCTGTAAAGCAGGGAGGAAGGACAGAAATACTTTCTCTGACTGTCTAGGAAGGCAAGCTTAGGACAGCCCTAGGTATTCTGTGCATGTCACTATGTTCACATGGATGTAATAAAGCTTTCCAGGCATGGATACACTCCAGACTTTCATCCTGACCATGCAGCTTACTAGTCAGTGCACCTCCTGCACAGCAGATGAGTTTTCCATTGCTATCAGCAATGTGGTGACATGTACATGGCCACCATCACCCCACCTATTTCATGGAGAGTAACAAGAAAAGACTTCATGCTATTACATTTCCCAAACTACTTGAAGCACCTGTGAGGAATTATTTTTATTTGATTATGAGTAGGAAAACTCCTACCTTTTATTGTAAACATAAAGGTGCTATTAAAAAAAAAGATATTTTACATTGTCAGGCATGCTGTGTGTTTGACTTCAGGATGAGAAGTTTGCAAGGGCAGCAAATTTGGTTTTGCCTGGTAACTCTGTAGATTTATGTGCACTTGTAACAAACTACCCTTGAGCAGGTGTGCATTAGAGAATGCATGGTCTTGAGAGAAGGTTTTGGAGGCACATATCTGCATTTTTAGGATTTGTTTTGTGTAAGTAGCCAAAAATGGCTGCTGTTACGTGGTGGCTAAGTAAGGAATCAGCAGAGATCTAGGAAAAAATGTTGAGAATCTAACTTATAAGTAGTGCTGAGCAGGGTGGGTGATGCAGGTAGGTAATAGAAGTCCAAGAACAATTTCTCTGCATATAGGCAGCTTCTGAAGGCAGTGTGAGTGGGTTGGAGTTTGGCTATTCTTTATGATCCTCATGGTATTGTAGGGTGTTCCAGGCTTCCACATTTGGCTCAGGTTCCTGGGTACCCAGAGCACAAACTGCAGGCCGAGTCATAACCCAGCTTGAGCCTTCTGTGAATGCAAACAGGGTGGATTTGAAAGCAGACTCCAATCACTCCTCGGGGTCTGGGAGCTGCCTTGCTGTAAAAACTACCCAGAATGCTGAGAAATGAATGTGTGTGCATTTTCACACGCATTAGTGCATGGAACAGTTGATACCAAGTGCTACATCTCAGCACTGACTTAAAATCATATCCCAGTGAAAGCAATGGAAGACTAAAAATTGCATTGTTTATATTGATATCAGGCTTAACTGGAATTGGTAAAACTGCTTAAAAAATAAGCACAGTAGACTGAAGTTGGTCTCAGTAAGATTATTATTTTTCCTAGAAACTTTTTTAGATACTACCTATGTATCTTGTTTA
Source organism: Hypocryptadius cinnamomeus (assembly GCA_013400635.1). Lineage (NCBI taxonomy): Eukaryota > Metazoa > Chordata > Aves > Passeriformes > Zosteropidae > Hypocryptadius > Hypocryptadius cinnamomeus. Next base: position 18,240 of record VYZP01034682.1, on the reverse strand, counting down.
AAAACCTCTTATTCAGAAGGCAGCTGTCCCACTGTAGAGACTGCAGAGGGACCAGCAATCCCTGTCTTGCTTTCACAGTGCCTGTGAAAGGGTTCTGGTTGACAGTAGGGGAAACTCAAACCTTTCCTTGGCCAGGCTTTTGTGCCAGTGACTGCTGGGAAGGGCAAACTTTTTACTCTGGCATTGTGCCTTTGCCCAGGAACAAACCCGTCCTGGTGCAGACTGCAGGTCCTGGGGCCATCCCATGGCTGTCACCTTTCCTGGAGCTGCTGGTGAGGTGTTTGCTGCACCCGGGAGAGCAGCCAGTGCAGGGGGATCAGAGACTGCCAGCTTGGTGTTCCAAGCTATGCTGGATAGGAAAGTCACACAAAAGCAAACATTTTGTGTAAATTGCTGTTGGTAAGAGAGCAGGCTCTTGTTTTGCAGCAGACTAAGGAGGAGATACAAGATGAGTGAACAAATGTTTATTCTGGTGGTTGAATGTGTGTTACAGTTACTGTGATGAGAAGGGCCGGGAGCAGAAATAAGCTTGGACAGCTTCTTTTAATGAAAATTCTTCAAATTCAGGCACTTGCTGACGTTGCACACAGGAGTCAATTTAGAATTCATTAAATTCTTAGCTCTTGTTGTAGAAACCATTTTTTTTCTAGTTGGTTTATCTGAAATCTGAAAAACGTGTAGTATTAGGCTCTAATGGGCGCCAAAACTGAGGATGTTTTGGAAGTGCCTGTGGGCCAATGCCAACCCCTCCCTTGTCCTTACCTTTGTTTTCCAGAGACCTGGGTTTATAGGAGCATGCCAGGAAATCCTTTCTCCAACTACGGAAAGGAGGGGAATAGGAGAAATAGAAGGAGCATGACTGAGAGCTTAAAGAAGTCAGAAATAACTACACTGAAGTTTTACAGTCAGACAAGGAACTATTTATTTCAGAGAGACTGCCCAAATCAAAAATCGTATAATGACGGGTCCTGAATTTTCACACATATTGGCAGAATAAAAATAGAAATGTTGTATTGCAGGAATATAAAAACAAATGTGAATTCGTAGTTCAAGGCATTATTATTGTCATGCAATAATGTCGAGTTTTGAAATTGTAGGGAGGCTTGGTTTCACTATGCCTGTAGGTTGTATCACAGGGAACCTGGTTTCTCCTTGGCCATACTTAGTAGGAGATGTAAAGATATAGAACTCAATTAGCAGTTAGTAAAGGCATAATTCAAAAAGATGATCTTTCTTTTGGCACTGAGCATGCAACTGCCATATTCTGTAGTAAGCCAACCTGTAAAGCAGCCACCCCAAACTGCTGTTGATATTGCAGGCCAGTTAATAGGAAAAAAAAAAATCCATTCTGGTTGAATAAGCTGTTAGTCTGATGATGAAAATCTGGAAGTGAGACAGAAAATAACCTAAAAAGGACAGTCTTTACTGCAATGTAAAATGATTTTAAATTATAAACTGCTGTGGGGACTTTATTTGCCATTGTTTCTTGCCCAGCTGTCTGCGACGGTGCTTTAATTCCCTTCCCCCTCCCCCCAGTGAATTCCTTCCATCTTATCTATTATCTAGAGAAGGAGAGTTTCACCTTGTTTTCCACATTCTTTGCTTTACAGTTATTTTTCAAAAGTAATGCACAGTCCTAATGTACGGCTTAGAGACAATCCATAATTTAAGTGCAATTCTTGTAGTGGCAAAAGCAGTCAGTAAAATAAGGTGCTATAAACTGTGTGCCTTCTATATTTGCTCATATTTCCTTAGAGCAGAAGCTGCTGCTTGTTAGGGATCAGGAAACTGAAATGTCCTGGCATCTCCTGCAAGCAGGAAAATTGCAAACCTTGGCCATGCATCTGGTGTAGTAGCTGTGGTACTTAAATAAGGGTCTTGAAACCTTAATTAAGATGAAATGAAAACTAATCAGTAACACTTGGCACTGATCAGGCAAACAGTACTTCATTTTATTTGTCATGCCATTGCACCTCCTTCTCTGCACATGCACTCAAAATTCTGAATAGTGTTTTTTCCTATGAAATATAGCCCCTTATATGGTTCTGGGATTTCAGTATTTTTGACTGTCTCAATTATAAAATAAGAAACAAAGAAAAAAAATAAAACTGAAGAAAAAACACAAGCACAACTGTGTGTTCCAAAACCTCAAAACTTCACAAAACGAGTGCTTTTCCATTCATGGAACTTGCAGAGTTTATTACTGTTTCCATGTTTTTTAAAGACAAGGGGTTACAGGAGTTATTCAAAGTGCTCTCTTTGGATGGAGGCTTGGTGTGTTTCTCTCAATCAGACTTTACCCATGTAATCACAGATTTTTGAGGCAGTGTTAAATTGGATTTCATAAGGTAACAGAAACCTCTTTGTCTGAAACCTTCAATTCTAGAAATACCAAAATGCAGTTTAGAGGAAAGAAATAAGAAACATCTGGTAAGTCAGGATGCTGTCTGCACTGGCACAAAGATGCAATAATAAAAAGCCACTTTTTTTCCAAGTCTGTGCTTGCAAATAACATTATTACAAGGGTTTGCTGGCTGCAGAGTGCCTTATGGGAACAAGGACATGTTGCAAAGTATTTTGCTGTATGGAACAGCTACACTTTGGAAATAGTTCTCTGTTGGCTACTTGCATGAGAGAATAGTGAGGTTGGCTTATATTTGAGGCAGGTTTGTGCATCTCACACAGATGTATTTGAGATAGCAGCTGGTCACATAACTAAGGGCAGTGTAAAATCTTAGTTTCTTACTAGGTAAGACACTCATACTCTGTTGTAATTGGTTCTTCCTAGTCTTGAAAAGTCTTTTAAATAGCATTGGGATCATCCCCTCTGCTGTGTCAGCCTGTCTTTGATATTTGTGGCAGTGAAAGGCTGTGGCTGACAGGAAATGGACATTACATGTGCATGTAAAGATTGCACCCCAAACCCTACCTGTGCTGGACTCATTGATACAGACTGGGCTCAATGCTCCATTGCCTAGGGACAGTTTGTTCTGGGCAAGTAGCCAAAAAGTGCTGGCACAGAGGAATTCTCCTGCCCACAAAACAGGGCACATAGTGGTTGTAGCCGTTCAAGCAAGGTAAGCTCATGCCAGCCACAATCTAAGCCCTTGCTTTCAGGATGAAACAACACTTGTGCTTTTTCTAGTGTGCAAGCTCTGCTCATCCTGGCACAGATTATTTTAATACTGTACTCACAAAAATGGGGATCTCTGTTTTAGCAGCACCTATAATTATCTTGCGATATGACAACCAATAGCACCGTTTTGGAAAAAGTGCATTACAGAAAAAATATTATTCATGTTCTCTCACTTTCTTCTCCCCTGGCATTTTTACTGTTCCATTTCTTTTCCCTGTAGTCAGATTCTGCTGTGGTTTGGTGCTGAATGGGAGATGCTGATTTATCTTAGCATCAAACAAACTCTTCAGTGAGGTGTCAAGTGAGACCTTTGTCCCCGTGTAAGATGGCTCTGCTGGCACCAGATGTCAGTGTTGGTCTGCGCTAACCGGGCACAGGGCCGGGTACGTCTGTGTGCCCCCCTCTGCCCCAGGGGCTGCAAGTGCCTCAACAGGCTGGGTGGTGAGAGCCTGCTTGTGAGGAGCCATCGCCTGCAACTGAATTAGAGATGAGAGCTGCTTTCTGATTAAGGGATTCTTTAAAAAATTGCTGAAAAAGTGATTTGATAAGTTGTATCAAAAAAACAACAGCCATTTTGCTCAGTTAATATGAACTGTTGCTATATAGCCAGTTCTAGTTGTATTTTACCTCCAGCTGCTGTAACTATACTACAAGTGCAGCCTGTGGAAATCTTCACAGATTTTGCATTTAAGTCGGGCTAATTGTTTACAGGCAAATTATTTTTACTAGTCACTGGTTACAAAGAGCAGAGTAACATAAATGTATTAGCTTTACCAAGATGCCTCATGACTTAAAGAAATAAATGGTCATTACTGTAAGTGAATAATAGTCCATGATGTAACGAATGACACAAATGATGCCAACTCAGCCCATTGAAGTTTGTGTATGTGGGAAAAAGAGTTTGGACAAACTAGCAAGGCAGATGTTTTGAGGCCAGTGACTGAATCTGATTTCTGGGTCAGGTTCTGTGTTTCACCTTTGGGAGGACTGTAGAGAATTCTTGGCTTGTTGTGATCTATGGGCTGAAAGAGCTTTTGACATAACTTTGCCAGGGAAAAGTTACTCTGTGTAATGGAAGCAGACGCTGGCTGGCTTTGCTTTTAATGGCCACAGTGATGTGAAACCTTGTGGCAGCGTATTTGGCCAGCACTGCTGGTAAAGGACGGCATTCCTACACAGCAGAGAGTCAGAGTTCAGGGTTAGGGATGCTATTTCTTGACTGACACCCTCTGTTTCAAGGGGAGTAAACAAATCTGTTTTGAGGTCATTTTAGTGAACCAAAGTAAAACATATCTGTGACTTGAATTGCCTCTAGAGGTTCTTGTTCATCTCTGACCACTGAGGGGAATACAGCAAGCAGTACCTTGGGTTACATAGATCAGCTAAGTGCTTAAGATTTAACGCAATCGATATCTTGTTGTTTAAGACATCTTGATAAATTTTTCTACTATTGCCATTATAAAATTGGTATTTTCTACTATCAACTTATACAATTGCATTTTGCAGTAGGTCCTCAGAGGAGGAAGAAGGTGAAGAAAAGCAAACCAGTAACTTCAGCTTAGTAGTACTGAAAAAAGAAATCTCTTTGGTAAGAGAGAATACTGACTGTGAGAGAATTGGAACATTGCTCTAATTGAAAGGAATGCTGAACTAATGTTTGTATTAGAATAAATTACTGGAAAAAAACAAGAGAAAGTATGAAAACATATCTAGACCACAGAGTCGAAATAGATTACATTTTAAGAGAACATAGGAATGAACTGGAACTTTCCTGTTATTCTAAGTTAGATTTGTAATAGAAATAAGAAAATGGTCTTAGCTGGAAATGTATTTTATTCTTATCTCTCTTTTTTCATATTACCTTGAAAAAGCAGGATAATGGATATCAAAAATAAGATCTCTATATGCCCTAGCACACATGCTTTGCTGATTTATATTTTTGTTGGAAAAATTCTAATTCATATTTGTGATGTAAATTAGGGTACGAATGATATGAAAAAAAACCCCAACTTTTTCCCTACTTGAGAATAGAAGGTACTCCCCACCCTGCCATACCCCAGGATCTGAACACAGAGCAAAAGGACATGAAGGAAAGGGAACACTTGAACTTTAGAAAATATTGATGTATTATCAGGTGCTGTTTGATGCTCGCATCCTCTAAAAGAAGATAGTGGCTAACAACAGACTTTAACCTTTTATGTGAATTTATGTGACTGTTTATATCAGGTCTTTTTTCTGTGCTTTTTAGCAGTGAGAATTCCTACAAACTTGGGCTTTTTGGCAAATATCAAGATTTCAGTCCTTTTTGCGGGGGTGGGGGGAAGAGAAGACCTAGGGGAGACCAAGCTCAACAAACAAACAGGCAAGGCAGAATAAGTCTATATCATGTTATGGACATTGTTGCATACCTTTTGCAAACTCACCTCCATGGCAGCTCGATTTGTCTTGCACCCAAAGCCTGTATTTCTGCAAGGAAAGTACAAAGTGTTTTATCAGTTGTAGGGGCTGCTTCTGGGATGTTTGCCTCCAAATTACTCCTACCCGTACTCCATTTCACAGTACTAATTTAATTCACTTCTCATCAGTAAAGGTGTTTTCTCTGATACTCCCTTTTCCAAATGAGTTTCTAGGTTGGAATATGCAGCTATAAAAAAGGATCTGGATATTTGTATTGTCCATTTAAAAGTTATATTTCATATACTGTTTCATAAACTATCCTGACAAAAAGAAACCCCTTACCACTGCCCCAAACCCCAGCCACTATCTGGGGCCATCTTTGTAATTCCTGTCAACCTGTAGGTACCTCAAATACTCAATAGTATTTATAGCCAGGATATTGTTTCTAATTTTATTTTGCTTAATCGTCCTCTCTGCTTATTACTTTTTAGTTCTGTGATTTGCAGTCCCACCTGTTACACTCACTTCTCTCTTTGCTGTTCTCACCGTAATGCTGTGACATAAACTTTGCCTGGTACTTCTAAGGCCTTCCACAAAATAAAATTAAGTCATCAGTTGTTTGAGTATATTCTGACAGGAGTAATTTAAAATATGTTAAAGCTTGGTTAATAAATGGAAATACTGGTCTATTTTAGAAATATGTAGAAGCCAAAAAGTAGCCACAGCATATATTATAGCTTATAATTCTTGAAGAATTACAACCTGTCAGTGTATTTCTAGCTGTGTAGTACGACTGCAATTTAAATACTCTATTTACTGAAATTTTCCTGCTTGGTGGTAGTAAGACCAACTGAAGTTATGGAAATGGTATGCTAATAATGTTTTGAGAGATGAAGTAATATTTTGAGTACTAAAAAGGATTGTCTTTCTTTAAGGATTTTTGTCTTGATCTACTTAAAAACTGAAGAGCCTTCATTTGTGTGGATTTTATGTGTTTTATCCAGAGGAAAAAAGTTGTCATCTTCTAGTTCAGTGGCACAGATCCAAATCCTATTGAAGTTTAAGAACTTTCTATCTCTTTCTATAGTTTTTTGCATCAAGTTAGAAAATAATATCCTTTTGACTTTCATGCAAAGTGATCTGCTTGTGTCTCAGATCATAAATCTAGCGAGCAGTGGAAGTCAGACAGAAGAATGCCTCTTTGTAGGCACTGAGCCATTGTCTAGGATTTTTACACACACTCTTTCTCTTCTTGTGTGCAAGTAATGACTGAGCAGGACTCAGTTTTCCAGGAGGGAGGGCTGATGAATCTCTTCTTCCCCATTTTTTCCTCAGGGAGCAGACAGATCTTCTCTTTCCCCAAGCTTGCCCAGCATGGTGTCTGCCTAAGAAAGCAAGAATAAGAAGAATGTTTAGCACAATTCTTTCTCACATTTCTTCCTTTAATAAGTTCTGTGCTTCATTTTTCTTTTACTGGATTTACTCCAAATTTTTCATCATGAGCTCAGAGTTTTACTTAAATCGTACATCTGTTAAATTAATCTATTTGTGTGTGGCAGACTGCTACAATGATTAATATTTCCCATCTTGGTGTAGACAGTTGATGCAAAGCACAGGATAATATATTTAAAACTGCACCTTTATAACTAGAATCCTATTAGTCATCTTTTCTAGACAAAAATGGAGGGTCATGTCTACACTCAAAGTGAGGTTAGTTTAAAAAGCAGACAGAAAATATCATGTAAAAGCTCACAGCATTTTCAGACCATGCATTGATATATGTAGCTTAAAAAAATTCCAGGGTGTGAGTTTTTTCATTTCTGGAAGAAAATACAGATGTTCAAACTCCGGCATTACCCACAGCACTAGTCATGTTTTCCAGGTTGGCTTCCTAGATGGACTGTGGCTTCCAGTCTTATATCTCTGGGATTCCTCTTCAACTACATCAACATCTGGCACAGTGATTTTATACAGTTTTGTTATTACTTTCCCCATTTACAATACATACACCATGAAAAATATTATGGGATGGTGACATATGTTGTCATACAAAGGAAAAAGTTGTGGCTGCAAAACATCACCTCTGCTTTAATGGTTAAACATGAAGATTTAAGTAATAGGAGGATAGACACCCTAGTCATAACTTTGATTTAATTTTATTTTTCTTACCTCTGAATAAGAACTTTCATCAAACAATAATCAGTGAGAACCTGGACATCTGAGTCAAGCAGAGAGAGCAGTCTGTGGAGCAGTGGAGACACCAAGGAAGTTCTCAGTCACAGCTCAGTGACCTTTAGTGTGGCTGCTGTGGTCCAGCCCTCCCTTTAGCAGCACTGGAAAAATGCTACTGAGAACAGAAGGTTTCAAAGCAGGGAAAGTCAATCATGGTTCTTGTTCATCCTACTTAAAGATGATAAAGTAGGTAAATAACCCATGCGCTGAACAAAATTGAGTTTTGATATTGAAAATAATGCTCAAGGTGAATTTGGGGCAGATGGGATTGTGACAAAATCAGCTGACAAAAGGTGACTCCATAGAATTACAGACTTACTCATTTCTCTAAGTCTTTAGTTTGCAGCACCCAAATTGCAGGGATTTGTCTTCAGCCTTAAATCTCTCATAAATCAAAAAATTGACATGCTATATTTCCATTGCCATTCTCAATTCCTCATTTAAAACTATGGCTTTTATACATTTAATTTTATATGAGGCCTGTGCTTTATGATGTCATATAAGGTAATTTCTACTATTTCTGCCCAGTTTCTGTCAGAGTTTCCTTAACGTGTAACTCCATGTGCTGCAGATACAATTAGAGCTGCCAGAGCTGTATCTCCCTGTTGCTAATGTGGCTGAGCTGCACATCAAGTCATCTTGCTGAGGCTCAAAGACCAGGGGGTTTGCAGGACTTAGAATCAGCTTGAACTTGGTGACTTCCAGGAATACTGGTAAATCAAATGTCTCTGCCAGGCAGATTAAATGTTTCTATTTTGGATTATGGAGAAGGAAAGTAGTAGCTAGCCAAGGTTCTGTGTTTCAGTTTAATTGCAATTTATGTAATTAAATTATCTAGTGCCTTAGAGGTAGATTTCAGAGATTGATTTAAAATTAATAATAAGAGAACAATTAATTCTCACATTTAACCTAGTTCAGACTGTTCCATAGCCCAAAGCAAAAAGGATGGCTTATATGAAATTTTATCTTCTAAATTTTTCATTTCATCAAGTAGTCCTACGTGTCTGTCTTTTTCTCTAGTCTGAAAATGGTAATTAGAATTCACCACTTCTGTGGAATGAAGGAGGGGAGCTGAATTCTGAGTACAGCAGTAAATGTAACAACCTATATTCCTGCTTAACAAACAGTACCCACTGCCCTGTAATTCAGAGAGGGATGTCCAAAGCTGTCTATAAACACTTAGTCATAAAATAGGCGTCCCAAACACGAAACCTTGATCTCTTCTTTGATCAGAATGCATCTGAATAAATCAATTTATAAACTAATTCAGTACTCCCAAGCTCTCCTAGCAGTTATGCCATTGTAATGTCTTGCCTCCTGCTCTTCCTGCTTGCATTCTCAGAACTTTCAGAGTACAGTTTGACTTTCTACTGTAGCCTCTCAAGTTTGCCAGAATTTCTGAACTGTAGTCATCTTTGTAGCTGCAATCGTGGCAAAGTCTCTTGTCTTGTGCTCCCCTGAGAGTGCCTCTTATTGGGATTCTTGGAAAATAAATCAGTGGCTGTTTCAGCCCACATTCTAGCGAGTGGCCGACCTCTGTATCCCTTTGGATAGCTCTGAAGTGACTCACAAGTCTTGTCCAATCCTGGCTTTCTTAGCATTTTTCCATTCACTTCATTTGCAGAACAGTGTTTTTTCCTGCACTTCGGCCCTAAGAACATAAGGGAATTCTATTTAGCGTACATTCAATTAGCTGACTAAATCTGTGCCTCTTACTGGCTTCTTCACATGGCAGTTCATTTCCTTTTCCTTGCCATGAGCTTCTGAGGTTGGGCACTGAGCAAGCCAGACGGGCATCTCCTGGCCGGCCCTTGGCTCTGTGTGCCAGCAGTGTGACCTTCTTCTGGCACTCCACACATTGCCGCCATGCTCAGCCTGATTTAATTTACCCGTTTGCACAGATCGTATTTTGGAAAAGAAATCTGGCCACGCTGACATGTGGAACAATGCGTTGACAAAACCTCTGTGCTGCACTGTGGGAAGTTACTCATCTGTTTGCAAAAATGGACAACCCAAGTAAAGTATGCAGCCAGGGCATAAGATTTTTAAAGGTACAAAAACCTACCAGGAATATAGCAGACATTAGACTGAGACTTAGTTCTCATACAGCATTTCCAGTAATAACCCTTCATTGAAAACCAGTTACAGAAAATAATTTTCCATTACATGTACTCCCTCAGCACAGATAATGAGACCTTGGGGGCTGTGGGTTCACCACAGCCAGGTTTCTGTAACTAGGAAACCATGGCATCAGTATTGGCTCCCCACATTCCGGGAGGTAATGGATTTTAGCAATCTGCTTCTATAAGACAGCTTTGTCCAGTCCATCAACAGAGTTCTTTTCAGAGCTTCCATGAACTCTATCTCAGTTTACAGTACCTTGTAATTTACTCTATCAAACAGCATGATTCCTTGTAAGAAGAAAACTGAATGTTGTAATATTTCATAAACTATGAAAATGTAAAATTTTCTTTGTATTTTTCTAGTTTTGGGAATTTATCATAAGCTATGTACTTTGGCAGACAAGAAACCTGAGATTTAGAATCATGGGATGACTAAACCCAGGTTATTGGAAGTATTTATTCATCTTAAGATTCACATCAGATGTCTAAGGGCAGATCTAAAAGACATTTAAACAGCCAACAAAATGCTGGTTTTGAATGTTTTATAGCTGCTCCCTCTGAAAGACTTCATAAAGTGAGCAGTGTCAATTTTAGTTTTGTTCTGGTTTTGAATGCGGCACAAGTGCAGTTGTTCAGGCTGCACCAGTCCCCTGCTCTTGCAGAGAACCTCCTGGGTCTGTGAGGGCAGTCAGGCTGTGCCTGGGGTTCCACTGATGTCAGGTTTGGGTTTTAGTCCTTAGCTGTTTCTGGGCCATAGCCCAGCCTCAGTTGCTGGACTGTCCTGTCCATATTGCAGACAAAATCCTGTCAAATTAAGCCAGATTTAAGGTCGTACCACATTCCATATAAAACACAATATCCATCTGCTGTGACAAGGTTTAGCAATCACAATGAAGGATTTATTGTCTGGTGTAAAAGGAGCAGGTCTCCTGATCCGAGTCCTGAAAATTGTCATGTGTGCATAAACATGTTTATGAAACAGTCAATACAGAGGGAAAGGCTTGGTTGTTTGAAAATAAAATGTAATTTTTAAAATACAATGTTGTAAGTAGAAATTTTTATCAGCAGATTTGATCTACTTGACAAGAAAGATCTATTTTGATGAAAACTATTGGATTTGAGTGATGGGATCTTTTCTCTGAAGGAGAGTTTGTATGCAGTAAGTAGCAGAAATATTTTGTGATTCTTATTATATTGTCAAAATGTTTAAGACTCCAGCATAGTGTGCAGTAGAAATGATTTTATTGAGGCCAAGTTAATGATGCCTAATACTACCCGCTTCTGGAATGGCTAGAGCTCAATTTCTGTAAAGGGTTACCTGCCTTACATTGTTAATATTAATTTGGC
>VYZP01034679.1:0-17152 GCA_013400635.1 Hypocryptadius cinnamomeus | reverse complement strand
ATGAAAAACAGGAAAAATTATAAAAACAGGGGCATCAGTCTTCATGGTTTACACCTAATAAACAAAATGTAGGGCTCTATACTCTTTAAAAAGCCTGCCCAAAATTATTCTTAGCTTTGGTTCTCTGAACTCTTCTTAACAGTTTGTTTTTTTCTTATCTCTCGCATCAAACGGGATCTAACACCAAACTTTTTTCACCATCTCAGAGTAAATTAGGATGCTCTAGGAATCCAGCCTAGGCTGTTTTATTGTACCTATCACTGTAGCATGTGTGAGCTCAGCATCTCCCAAGACCAGGTTCTTTGTTTATATGCTGCTTAGGTTATAAGGTCTTAGAGGAAAACACTCTGGTTTCTTCCCTGCCTTAATAGCCTAGCCTACTGTTTGCCTTACACAAATAAACTGTAATAGTAACCTGTAATATTATTTGGATGAATTTCAAAAAAATGTTTATCCATTTCACCTGTTCTCAGTTTTACAATATTGGAGTCACTTAATGTGACAGTATTAGCTGCACCTTTGGGATTGTCCATCTGTAAGGGAAAAAAAATTAAGACCTTCACCATTTTGGGTAGAAGCTAGAAGTGTGTATGCATTCTGCTTCACATAAATCTGTCAGCAGTCTTGGAGCTAGTGCCAGGAAGTAGATGGAGCACTCCACCCCACTAACAACCAGGTTTGTGGTAATGACAGACTAGCAAATATTTTATGATTCCACTGGAGCCTTATCCCTGAATCTCTGTGTTTGTGAAACTCAGATGTAAAGTAGCATGGAGAACGCCGCATCTCTTGATGAGACAGAAAGTGCCTGCTAATTTGTGTAAAGATTCCACCACAGAATATCTTTAATGGTTACTTCAGACTAGACACTGCTGCTTATGCATTTGTCCATGCTTAGTAGCTCTGACAGAGCTGGGAGGAGCTAGAATAAACTAGGCAGACCATCAGGAAACCAGCCAGTGGACAAGCTAACCATACTGTTATAATGCAATAGAATTAATAGGTTTTGTGCCCTCAAAGTTCTTTACTTTGAACACAAGCAATTTAGAGCAGTAAAAGCTCAAATTCAGAGAACACTGATCCTGATGAAAAATTTACAATTTAGGATCTTGTTGCATCCTCTGTGTTTTCTTAACACTAGAATTTTACTTCCATGTGCTTGGGAAATATATTCTCTTGAAAAAATAAAAATATAATGAAACAATTTTGATTCACAATAATTATTTATGCTGGCATTTGGACCTAGGAATGAGGATTTATTTTGATCAGCATTTTCCTCTAAACATTTACTGAAATGACGAAAATAAGTTCTTACTGCAGCAGGAGATATATGCCATACATTTTAGAGCTAGCTACAATGTGAATCCTGTGACCAGGTAGTTCCTAGATTTGCTCAAAAGATACATGATTTAATGCTGCAACAAAATACATGTAAAAATACTAAATTAAGGTTCTAACTCCTGTTAGCTGATATTCTACTCTCTTTTCCTCATTCTTCTTCCCCTTCTTTCCTTGTTTTAAAGAAAACATTTGGTAGGTCAGCTCTCAGTAGCCAAAAGAGTTGAGTATGTGCATGTACTAATACAAAAATACAAAAGTACTTTCCTTGAAACTGTGTAAGTTTTATCTCCATCCCAACTCATCTCTCTCTTTCCCTTGTTCCTTTTCAGCATATCATATGAGTACCCTCAAATAAGCTTCTTGGGCAGAAAGTTTTGTATGTCACTAATTCAATCAACATATATAATATGTTTGTAACTCTCACACTAAAAAGTAAATTATGGATGTCTACAAAGAGCTTCTGTCCATATCTGTACTTAACATGACAAGTTTTGGAGGCATATATGTTTTCCTCGGTTTTTTCTTCTTACTTTACTCCTTCCTTTTCTTTTACTTCTTGTCATTCCTCCTAAAGCCACACTATTACAGGAAGATTTGCTTGTGAGATGATTGGATTCGCACTACATCTTGAATTCTGTTAAATTTTCCTTCCAGGGGCAGGAGCCTAATGCATGAAACACTTCTGAGCATTTGAACATAGGTTGCATACACTTCAGCATTTTCAATAAGAAAAGTTGCATCGTAGATCTTGGCTAAAAGCCAGTATCTAAAATATCCTTAAATATAAGGACCAGGAAGTTGATTTGTATCTGGATAATGAATGCAGAAATCCATTAGAGTGTGCAGATTTCCATTATGATCTCTTGGCAGGTTTTCCTGCTTAAGAGGTGGGCTGCTGAGTGTTGAACAAGATGAAACTTCTGTGGAGCCCTTAGCCCTAAGTTAGGAACATGGAGATGATAAAAGCATGAATCACAGTTTCCAGATCTTCCTTTGACAGCAGTAGGCACAGTCTCTTGGGGAAGTAGGAGCGCAACCATTTCTTACCACAATTATCTCTGTAGTCAGGACTATCAATGAATCTAATGCAGCCTCAAGATTGTTCTACATTATCAGCTATTGAGGGCATATCCTCTGTTGAAGGTACAGTCAACATTACTGATTGCTCCTTTCAGTGTTTTGCATTAACTTACTTTTTCCTTTAGGAGGTTGTTTTAAAAGTTTTAAGTGTCTCGTTCAGCTATGAGTGGCCTTTTAGCTCCTCAGATCCTTGCATCAATTAAAACTTTTCTTATAATTATATGCTCCCTCCTTTGGGAGATAACATTGGTTGTAGAGGCTAAGATGGAGGTGCTGGAGCTGGTGAAAGTTCAGCAAAATTGTGGTATTGCAATTATCTCCAGGGATCTCTGAAAAGAAGAAGTAAGATTAATCCATACAGGGCTCCATATAGGTAACCTATAGATTGACAACCATCTCACAATCAGCTGAGGTCTACTTAGAAATGGTTCTACACCACTTTGGGTATTTCGTCACCCAGTCACTGAAGGCCACCCATCACGAACACCCAAACAATCTGCATTTTCTGCTCCTGCATGTAGCCTGATGATGATGTCTCCAATATGTTGGTGTACCAAGACATATCTTTTCATCACAGTGTTCTCATTGACCAGTCAAGAAAAGGATTTTAGAGAGTATTTGACAGCAGGTGAGATCATTTTGGTCAAGTGCTTAGTGTCCTGAATGATCTATTGCACATTATGATGGTTGGGAGATTACTTTCTGTGAACCAGCATTTATGTTTCCGGTCATTAAAGTAGCCAGTTGCACTTTGCTAGCTTTTACTAGCTATTAGGGTCAAGAATTTGCTTAATAAATCATAACAACATATGTGAAGACATTTTTTAAAGCTCTGAAAGTATATAGCACATTATTGGCCATGCCTATGGAGACTCCACCTTTTTTGAGTATTTGAATTGTGTTTCTGCATAGTTCAAAATAAAGTCCTGGATACTATATACATTAAGAAAGAGGCCTGAGTAGATTTTTTTTCATTTTTATAGACTGAGGGCATATAAGATACATTGCTCTGAGCTTGCACAAAAACCAGATATTTGTTTTTGTAATTGAAACCCATGCATGTGCATAGTCATATACCAAGAGAAAGAAGAAGCAATTTATGCCAAGCTTTTCCAGCCTCGTGAAGAAGGGAAGCCTTGAACTGGTTTTATTCCCCTTGGTCCAGTGTATTTAGAAATGAAAGACTGTGCTGGCCACAAGACAGTAAAGAATCTTCTGTGATCATATGGTGTTATGCTGTGGTTTCTTGAGTATGAGAAAAATTTTCATGAAAAATACTGCATGACTAATTTATCCATCTAAAATGGCATCAACATTTGGAACAGAGTCAAAAATCTCTTCCTATAGAATATATGTATTGCTATATATGATTATTACATGTGTAAATACAGTGTGTGTGTGTGTGTGTGTGTGTGTGTGTGTTTGCATGTTACGTTTGAGCACAGACCTTATTCCTCCCTTCTAGCCACAGTGACCATAATCAGCATGAAAAGGTTAAGGCACATGCTGTCTTTTGTCACTCCCTGTACATTTATTTGTGCAAGCATTTTATTTAAGTATGTACAAACTGCAACAGTGAAGAATTTTCATTAGTTACCAGTAAAATGCTGTTCATCCTTCTCTTTGAAAAGGAAGACTGCAAAGATCAACAGGAGTAGGTGAACTTCACCGTAGTTCTTTGTGCTGCTGTCTGCCTTAAAAAACTTCATGAAATTTTAGGTTAAAATACAACAGAAAGATCTTAAAGGTGGCATTTTTATGAAACACATTTTGAGGAAGGGAACCTAAATTAATGGCTCTGGCTCTTCTCTGCCTCTGCTCTTAAATAATTAACATTTATTTGATTGAAGCAGTATCTGATGCTATTTGATTGCTTCCCTTTAACAAGGTCTGCAAGAAATACGTCTATACAATATGTATATATGTATGTTTATGTTTCAGTCTTTGGCATGGTCCTGCTTTTAATATTCTTCTTAACTCCTACATTTAAAAGATCAAAGGTTTATAATTTCTGAGATGATATACTGTAAATGTAGTGAGGTTTTAGTCTTTGTAAGTTGAGCTTTTTCCTTTTAAAACCCTATATAATAATTTGATTGCTTCAGCTCTGACTTTGTTCTTCTGTTGTATTTGTTGCCACCTCAAAATTTCTTACCTACCAGGACCACTGTGGAAAGACTGGAGCTTAGGTGTGCTGTTGATGCTCCATGCAGATATGAAAAGATTTTTAAAAATTTTAAAATTTTAAAATTTTTATTTTAAAAATACTCAGAGGAACTATTTCAGCCTGGAGATTTAAATATTAGTCTCAGAAAAGTCTGATTTAGGGTGGTGGATGGGTTGGTGGTTATTTTTTTTCTCATTTTCTTCTTTTTTTTATTATTTTAATCAATATTTTTCTGGTTTTTTTTTTTTTCTTTCTTTATTTTTCCTTTTTTTTTTTTCCCTCAGGACTGGAACTTTGCTTTCATACAGCACTTCACACAGTGGGACCTTGATCCTGGCCAGGACCTCTAAGTGCTACCATTATACAAATAATAATAAAATGAAGCAGAACAAACCAGAAGCCCTATGGGCTAGTTTTTAATGCTATCTCTTCTCCATCAAAATTAAACTAACTGAAAGATAACACTGAGCAAGGGATTTTTTCTATTTTATTTTCACTGATTGTAAATTTTCATAACATGCACATCATTAAATGAGTGGATGACTCATTTTCAAAAAGAAATGAAAACACTGGATTCACTTGGTTTTACTAGGCAGGCTGCTAAGTATACATTGTTTGGTGGCATCCTACTCTGCTGGACTAATAGTAATTTTTAAAGGGATTTAATGTTATGATACAACACTTTCTTTTTAATTGTTATTATTGTATTATTTTAACAATTTTAGTCTGTTAAACAAATCCACAAAAAAAATGCTTAATACCACAGAAACAGATTGATCTAAGTTTATGAAATTTACAGATTACCTAAAATGCTAGGAGTTAATTACAGTCTGCTTTCCCTGGCATGTCAGCTTGATTAAATTTGGAGTTCCAAGATGAATTGGCCCAAATTCATTAGTGTTCCCCGGGTGCATATGTTGGTCAAGGTCAAGCGAAGCACATTGACTGTAGTGTTAGTCAGGAGGGGGAAGGGTTTCTAAAGAAGGTGGACTCTTAAAAGGTCTGGGGTTGCAGCAAGAAACTTTGATACTTTTTAACTTAATAAATCTTGACAGCCTAATCATGGCTAAGCCTTTGCAGTGTTATTGGTACAGATGGCAAAGCTAGACATATTTAAAGAGATCTCAGCAGCTAGTGGCAGGAGAGCATTGAATCCAAATGCACTGTTGGGCTCTCAGAGAAAGTGCAAGAAGAGAGGATAAAAAGCTACACAGCATTTCCATCTCTTGACATCTCCAACAGCCTCAGATACAAAATATGATAAGGCTCCTGCTGAGCTAATAAGCCCAACAAATGTCTGTGTCCATGAAGTAGATGAAGTGGGATCAAGTAGTTGGGGGCTGCTGTATGAAAATAAGCCAGCACCCAGGGTATAATGGCACTGTAGAAAGCTGCAAGGTCAGGCTGATGACAGAAACACTGGATAAGTAGAGACCCCATCAGTAAAACAGGTTTGCTTGCTGGATCTGAGCCACATAACTATTAAAAAAATAAAAACAACCCCTGTGTTTCAGAAAACTTGTCTTGTATAGTAAATAGAAGGACACTGGTTTATTGTATGGAAAATTGCAATTTTTTCCTACTTATTGCCATACAGATTGTAGATTAATAGTTTCTCTGCAAAATATGATGCCAAAACAGACCTGAAAAGAATATCTGACTGCAAACTAAAGGAGATTTTTAAAGAAAAAAGTAGTACCAGATGAACAACAGATTTTTTCAATATTACACTGTTTTTCTCTTAAATTTCAGGTACCTCAAATATATTACTATTCATCTCACTCTTAAATAAAGCTCTGTGAGTTCCAACAAAGTAATATAAGATGAAATCATGCTGGATATACAAGAGTGATAAATGCAACTCCCTTCATTTGAAAATGCAAAAAAGCAAAGAAGAAACACCTATCTTGCTGAAATAGCATTAAAACAATAATTAGGCTGTTCTCTGGAACAGGTCAAACTGTTGCATTAATTCTTAAAGCATCATATTCCCTTAGTACTACTTGTAAAGGTGTGTTTGAAAAGTACAGAACCTTCTAAATACCGTGTGATTTTGTTTGTTGTATTTTGGACATAACAAAAAAATCTGACAGCAGTTCACAAAGGTCATACCTGTAATTCCCTTTAACTATGTGATGTTTTAAATTTATACAAACATAATTATTTCCAAATTCCAGTGTGCTGTACATATGCTCCTGAAGGCAAAACAAGGCAGATCTGGTCCTATGAGTAACAACAGCATTAGGAAAATAAATCAGTAGTGATAGATGATGAATATTTATGATTGTTTCTCTCCTACCATTTTAATCATTTACAGATATTTTCAGTTTTCATCCAGCAGAAGTACAACTGAACGCCGTGCCTCCCCTGGAGTCCTAAAGAGGATGCATAACAACGCGGCAGGCAGGCTCCTTCCCTCGCTGGGGCTGGGCCGCGCATCACAGCGCCGGGCGAGCATTGGGATGCAGAGCCGCTCCGCTCGGCAGGAGCTCCGGGAGGCACGGTGCCTCGGGCAGCCTCGGTGGCTCCCGGAGCTCTGTGCCGGCCTTGGAGAAGGGCATTGCCTGCTCCAGCCTTTGAGGCTGCGGCGTGTTGCTCCTGCCCACCCCCAACGCTGGGCCGAGGGGACGCCGAGGTGACCCGGGCCCCTCCCGGGCCTGCTCCCCCTGAGGAGGGGCTCTGTGGCAGAGGCTCAGGCAGCGTGAGCAAGGGCTGCTATTCGCTTTGATCCTTCTGTGATGGTGCAAACTGGAGGGGTACGTCCCTCTGCTCTGAGCAGTTTTATTTGGATTAGGTTTGTAGGTGGCTGCCACTCACTTTAACAGCTCGAGTCTCCCTCCCCTCCCTTCCCTTCCATCTTGAATGCACATGACAGTATTTTTTCAGCCCTGCCAAGCATCCCAGTCTATATATTCCCATTTATCACACAAACATCTCTGCACCTTTTTACTGTACAACTCCTTCCAATCAGCAAAGAGCCCAGAAGCAATAATATATTTAAAGTACCCTGCCAGAGCATTTTCATTGCCTGATGGCTGAGGAGAAGAGGAAGTCTAAGAGCTGGGGAACAGAGGAGTAGGAAGAGATAGAGGAATCTCCTCTGTACTGCATCCAGATCATGATGCACAAACAGGGTGCTAGAAATGAAATAACATATAGAACATAATGTCTGGCATCAGAAGACAGACTTAAAGCTCCACCCCAGGTATTCACCCTAAAAGAACATTGTAAGCATCTAGTTCTGTTTTATATGGGTCAGAAAACACACTGACTTCATGTCCTTCTTGCTGGTCTCTCATGCACTTAAAGTGTAAGAATCAGCCAAAAGTGAACGGGGTGTAAAACTGCAGGTAAACAAGTGGCACTAGTAAGCACTGCATTCAAGGCTGGGCTTTCAGTTTGAGAGCCATATAGAACTTAAAAATACCAGTTATGAAATATCAATTACCAAATTACTGAGCACTGCCAGTTAGTTTTTACAGAAAAGCAGACTCATTTCACATTTTGAGCCAAACCAGACAATGGAATGCAGTGGATAGCACCATTAAAACTAAAGTGTGAGATGCAGGATCGCTGTTTAGCTGCATTGTGGGTTATCTGATCCACCACTAAACTGTTCAAGTCACGGGTGAGCTGTAGAGAAGGAAGGGCCAGGTTCTAGCTTGGCAGCGAATTCTGAAAAGGGCAGAGAACAAAAGCAGAAAGACAAGGGCTAGTTTTTGAGACAATTGCTTTGCTTGGTTGAAAATGTTGTTGCTAGTGTAGCCTAGTTACTTAAATCTGCCTGGATTTTTGCTACTACCAGTGGCTGTTCCTGTAAATTATAATGGATCTATATGTCACATTGAAAAGCCACGGCTGCTTTTCAGTCATGCTCACCATACTTCCTTTTCCTGAAGCAAGTATTCATGAAGATTTTCACCCACTCTTTGCAGCCATTGAAACTCCACGTAGATAATTTCAGGTAGATGATCTCATTCCAGTCTCAGTGCATCTCTTAAAGACTCACAGGGCTGAACAGACAGCAGCACATAGGTTTATTGCAACTCAGAACTGATCCACTTCATCTCAGTGATATGTTAGCTTTTTTTCAATAAAGGAGAGATGATCATGAGGAACTGAAAAGAAGAAAGAAGGAGGAATGTGTTAAAAAAGTTCTTAATTCATAATTTTTATACAAATCATGCTTTTAATGAGGGAGGGAAAACCTCCTTTATTAGTGTTTGGGGAAAAAAAAAAAGTGAGGCAGTTGGCTTCAGTATAGACCCAGTAGCTGTGGTTTCTCACCTGTGTCACAGTAGAGATTTTAACTGAAATAAAGACTGAGAAAGAATAATTTTAGGAATGATATGTGGTCTGCTGTGGCAGGGGATGTCAAGGTTATTCTACCCATGTAGCATGTAGCTGTGGGACAAGGAGAACTGTATTTTTAAAAATTACCTGGAGATACTTAGTATTTAAAAAAGGAAAAGGCATATTTTTTTAGCAGCTGACATTGACACCAAAGGAACTGTAAAATTTCAGGAAAAAAATCAGGACAAATGTGCCCCCATTTTATAGAATTCTTCATAAAACTTGTCAAAGCATGGTTACGAGTGTCCATTAATAAGATTGCTAATAATTTACATAATAAGCATTATTTGGTATACTTTTGTGTAAATAATTTGGCACTTACCTTCCTTCATCTTTTAAGTTGCAGTTACACAAGTTGTAAAACAAAGTTACTCCTTTACTTTTTGGGAATATTTCTGAATTATTTTAGCATGATTCTGATGAGACTCCTAGAATATTACTCATTGTAGTACTTTAGTTTGCCTAATCCTTTTTTGCTGCAGAGATTTAGGAAGGTTACCACAATCTCCATCTCTTGTGCTAAAAAATTAAGGATCAGTCGATCTGAAATCCCAAGGTGGGCAGCATCCTCAGTGCAACCAGTGGCCAAAGGTAGTTTCTGTTTATGAGTGTGCACCACCCAGCCAAATAAGTAAAGCATATGTGGGAAGAAGGAGCATATACAGGTATCTAGAAAGTGAAAAATTTGGCTGAAGATTCCCAGGGTGCTATTTGATCCCATTGAAGATGCTCCAGGAAGATAAAGCTCCTTTTTTTTCCTCAAATTCATACACTAATATACATTATCTGCCTCAGCTTAGGGCTGAGAAGGGTCATGTCTGCATGTGAGCAACTCATTTCCCTGCAGTGTGACACCTGGGAATGGCATCACTGCCCAACAAGTGCAACAAAGAAGTTCAAACAACTGCCCAAGTGCTGGCAAATGCATTAGAATAATAAAAATGCAGCATTTTTACCCAGTTACAGTTAAGTACAAAATTTCCAGTTAGGACAAAAATCTTTTAAGTCAAATTTTCTGATTGAATGTCTCTTTTGAAGAACGTAGATGACTCTTGCAAACATCCAGTGTGATAAGACATTTTAAAAAAAATTGGCTGGTTCCAGAGAAAATCTGATTTTAAAAAGTCAGTAATACACTAAAAGCATAGCTAAAGGGGTCTGAAAAACAACTAATATACATTCCATTTAAGACTATTAATTTGAATAACTCTAGAAAAGGATGAGTGCAAATGAAAACACAGGATTTTGCTATCATCTAACATACTTCATCAATTTATTATTTTAAACTACATAGATTTTTTTAATGATAGATAAACACATAATAGATTATATTACAAAATTATTATAACAGTGAATACCTTAAACATATAAAATATTAATATCATCAGTATAATTCATAAACATGTATATATAAGTGCAAATTTATATGTAACTCTCTAAAATATAAATTGCAGGGAGTATTTTGACTGGATCTTTATTTTTTTTTCCCGTTGCATCAGAGTAAATATTTCCAGTCTTTCCCTTTATTTTTTTTTTCCCATGGCAAGAAGTCTGTCTCTCACTGAACAAAGGAAATGATAGATGTGAGCCTCTATGATTGCTGAGAAGGCAGACACAGTAATGACACTCAGAAAATTCTCTTCAGTTCAGAAATCATATCTAGTACATTAGAAGCATTCAGGTTTACAGAGCACTATGTGCAAAATTCTTTTTTTTTTCCCTAGGATCTTGGTTTGCTGTTAAAGTAAATTAAGTAAAGCACATCAAATGAGGACATCTAAGATATATGCCATACAGGATAATTGAGTTTCTATCTTTTTTCTTTAATTATTTTAAATTGTTTGTTTTGAGGTAGAAAAGACATATAGAGTATCAGAGAAGAATTGTCTTTGTTACTAATGCAGTATGTAGGAGGCAATACATACTAGCACCTGAATGCCTAAGAAATACAGGATTTGAAGGTTAATTGACTCACTGACACCAGAGATTGGATTTGTCCCAAACTTTTCATAAATACAGGGACTTTTGTACAGATACATGTGTGAGTCTATATGTCTGTGACCTAATTCTGACTTTCCTCCAGCTCACAGGAAAGCCACTCTGAATGAGTCGTGACAAAAATATGGCAGGGGAGAGAGCTGGCAGTGAAAACCAGAAATTCATGAAAAGTGAGGTGCATTATTTATTTTTTTGCTTAAGCTGTGAATAGATATTTCTGGTGCCAGCCAAAATTTGAAATGGAGATAAAAAATGTAACTTAAATAATTTCTCTTTACATTGCCAAGAACTAAAGGGACTGTGTTTCTATATATGAAAATCTACCAAAAAAATCCACTTATTAGGCCACTGAAATTCAAAATTTGTCAAAGACATGGAAAACATTTCAATGAATCCTTGCTAGAAAAGTGGAATTGAAGTTTACAAGACTGGGATTATGATCATCCTGGTCATTGAATACTAATCAGCCTACAGCAGGTAGCAGGAACCACATGTCCCAGGACCTTACTTCCACAAAGTCACTGTTCCAGCCAGTACACATTTTTCTGTTCAGTTACACCTTATTCTTAAACAGCTTTGCTGGTTGTATTCATCTGCAGTGGGTAGAAACAATACTTTGAAAAAAATCTTGCTTAACAGTAAAACCACATGTACTCTACAATTTCTTAAACAATGTCTAGAACTTAACTTATTTTATTAATTTATCTTTTCTTTTTGCTTTGGTTTAGGGTTGTGAGTTTTTGGTAATATTTACTAATTAATGTGCTAATTTTCAAGTATTTTGTGCTTCTATCTAAATCAATACAAAGGCCACACTGACTGCAGTAAAAGCAATTTTCAATTTTAGAAAAAAATCTTTATCCTTTAGTTGACATTCATTACTTCATAGAATCACAGAATGGTTTGGGTTGGAATGAACCTTAGGGATCAACTTGGTTCAACTTGTTCCCTGCCATAGGCAGGGACTCCTTCCACTAAACTCATTGCTCAGAGCCCAGCCCAGCCTGGCTTTGAGCACTTCCAGGGATGGGGCATCCACAGCTTCTCTGGGCAACCTGTTCTGGTGCCTCACCACCCTCACAGTGTCAAATTTGTATATCTAATTAGTATCTAATCTAAGTTAAATTGTTATTCCTTGTCGTGTCACTATATTGTCTTGCCAAAAATCCCTCTCTGGCTCTACTGTAGCCCCCTTTAGGTGTTGGAAGGTGCTATAAGATCTTCCTGTAGCCTTCTTTTCAAGGTGAACAGCCCCAACTCTCTTAGCCTGTTTTCATCAGAGAAGTGCTCCAGCCCTCTGGTGATTTTCACAGCTCTCCTCAGGATTCACTGCAAAAGGCCATGTGCTCTTGTACTAAGGACCCCAGAGCTGGATGCAGCTCTCCAGGTGGAGTCTCGTGAGAGCAGGCGGGCAGAATCATTTCCTTCGACCTGCTGGTCACGCTGCTTTTGATGCAGGCCAAGGTATGGTTGCCTTTCTGGACTGCAAGCACACAGTACTGAACATTATTTGCTCTAATTCATCATGTAATTTGGTCCTTTCCTAAAAATAAAAATGCTATAACAATTTTTTTCCTGGTCTCAGATTTTAGTTAGGCAGTATAACACATTTTCTACATATCATGGTTAGCCTATTCCCAGTAGTTTGAAAGTGCTTTTATTTCTGGTTTTCTGTCCATCAGAGGATTTTGTAAAGAAATATATAAAGAAATATATAATAGAATAAAATATATAAAGTTTAAATGTTTTTAAGTAAATCAAAATATTAAAAATTTGAATTTTTAGATGCTATTCTCTAGCAGGGCTGATTCAACCTGTGAAAATTTTATTGACATATTTTTTCAATAGAAAAAAAACAGCCATACTAAGTAATGAACTATTTAAATTGCTTCTGGCCTTTTGTATACCAGGTTAGAATTGGTGATC
This sequence comes from Hypocryptadius cinnamomeus, assembly GCA_013400635.1. Taxonomy (NCBI): domain Eukaryota; kingdom Metazoa; phylum Chordata; class Aves; order Passeriformes; family Zosteropidae; genus Hypocryptadius; species Hypocryptadius cinnamomeus. The sequence continues at coordinate 4,287 of VYZP01034679.1, read as the reverse complement.
AACAGTTTCCTCAACTGTAATCATGAAAGACAGCTAAAATCTTGACAGTACTCATTGGGCTAACTGAAGTCTACCACATCACCACTAGTAACAAATGAGATTGCCATGAGATACTCTCTGACTCACACTTTAATTAATGCTGCAGAGAAACCTTATTCTTTTCTGCATGTCAACATGCTTGCCAGAATTTTCATTTCAGTTTTTATTGTTAGTTTAATTTCATGTTCATTTGAATTAAAGGGAAAACATTTGGTTTTCATAGCAGTGTATGCAAATGTTTTGAATCACTGGGATTTGACCTTCTGTAGTTTACAAGCTGTGTTGGCAAAGCCTGGCTTTTTTTCAGCTGCAACAACTGATATATTGCGTTGTCTGTGGTTTCTTGTTCCTGACTCTGAAACCAATGAGGGTTTTTTTTGGAGCCTTTGTCCAAGCTGTTGTAAAGCTATTTTGAGGGTATAGCGGCTCTCTCATCTGACAAGCTCAACTACTCCTTGCATTGAAGTCGTTAATGTCTTTAAAAAAATCTTGCCTTGCTATTTGATGTGTTTCTACACTCCTGGTGCAGCTCAATACATGTGCTAACAGCTACTCTAAATTAATTTCCAAATATATACTACTTGCTACATATTTAGATTGCCTATCATTAGTTAGCTTTGAATATGTACCTATAGTATCCTACTATTTACAGGGACAAGGAAAATTATCTGCTGGCAACCTTGTGACTAGGCATTTCACAGCTAGAGCTAAGAGGTCTAGCTGGTATAAAAGCACTCTTCAGGGTAAAGTTGATGAATCGTAGTAATCCTGACTGGTGTCAGAACAAAGGATTCTCTCTAATTGAGCATGGCTGAAGAATCAGTAAGGGGCAGTATTAGTTAACTGGCCTAAAATGAAACTTTCAATAGGCCATCCCTCCCTCTCACACAGAAAATGAATTGGAGCATTAAAGCCACCCCCCTGCATCATCTCTTATCAAAGACCTCCACCTCTTGCTCATATACAATATAGCCTGCTCCATAGGCTCTGGTGCCAACACCACGGTTTTCTCCACCACATTGTGCTATGCAAAATTAACTGCTCTTGTAAATGGAAACTTTGATAGCAATGCATCTTTACCTCTTTGAGCCACGGGAGAATCATGTCAGTAATACTCATTGGTTGCTGAAGAGCATGAGACATCTGCATTATTTTTATGGATACCAACTCTGGCCCTGGAGTTAATTTCATTGAGTTTATCCTGCCTGGGTGGGTACTTCCAAGAAAAGTTTTGAGGAATGTTTGAAGAAGGCAAACAATGCTGAAGAAAATAAATTATTAGACAGATTATGAAGAATTCTTGTTGAAACAATAGAGAACCTGGAAACTCTGTCTGTATTCCCTATACCTGACTATTAAAAGAAGTCAGACAAGCTTAACAATGTTTTATCTTCCCAGCCAAAATCTGAGATCAAAGGGGACAGTAATCTATTAAAGTCTCTAAAAAATGGTGTAAGTATCAGCAGCTGAAGGAAACATATGCATTTGGTTCCACAAAGGCTGGCAATAACCCTCACCTATGAATTCAGTGTGTCAGCTGAGTGGAACTTGTCAACAGTAAAATAAATATGGTTAAACAGTGAGAGCATATGGCTGTTCCTACTTCATCCACTTGCTATGCTTGTTATGCTGCTTTGAGCAAATAAATAATGCTTTGTTTTAAAGAAGCTGTTATGGATCACCTAAGGCTAACTAGAAAAGTATCTTGAGCATCCAAAAATGTTTTAGATTGTCCTGCATGCAGGAGAATAAAATCTGTGGTTTCCTTGAGGAATATTACACCAATATTTTGAAATAGAAGTCCTGGAATTCTTTCCTTTAGTTTGGATGTAAAATAACAGGCATGGCTCATGTCCTGAGCAGGTGTATCTCCTAATTACATGGTGTTTGCTTGAAAACCAGCTTCAGACAATGATTGTTTCAGAGGTGTGACAAATAATTTTATTCTTTTAAGTCTATCGCCTGACAGTCCTTTTCTTTAATATAAATATCAAAAGATAAAACTAAAATTTAAAACATTGTCTTGTTGAAAAGCTGTTTTTAATGGACAGGCATATAAAACCTGGTACCCTGAAGAAGAGGTCTTTCTATATCTCCAAGTAAATTAATGGAAAAACAAGAACTTTGGTCCCTTTGACTTCCTGATATGCTTTCTGCAGCCACAGCATGCTTGCTTACATCTATCTGGTCAACAGAGATCTCTGGGAATATAACATAAAAATTAACTTGCTTAAATGAGAAGCAATACGAGGAAAATATTTTTTTAAGGTTTGGCTAAGGGTCTCCAGAGCTAGTTTCTTGACTTGTTATAAAAGGACTGATAGGGTTAAATAGTCATAGCCCTTTTTAATAATTTCTCTGCTTACAAGTACAGACTTAACTGACTGGGCAGAACATAACACTGCATGCATATAATGCCTAAGTTCAAAGTTGTCAATGAGCACTGGCAAGCTGGTAGACATGTAGATGGGCTTATTGCACCGTACCAGTATGATGCAGATAAATTTCTTTGTTTTCAGAAGAAGGAACCAATCCTGGAACTGCAAAGCTGGTCCATAAAAACGCGTGCTTAGTCAACGTCTGAACATACAGTAGAAGGCAAGACTCTTTTCTGGTGCAGAAAGCAATTGGAGCTACTGTCGTGATGTAGGACTCACAGGGACTGGCATCCAGAAGGACAAACTGAGATGCTGAAATGAGGATTTCTGATGGAAAATGGTGTAAAAAAAGCTTAAGACATATTTGTGTTCACAGGAGTACTTGCACCCCTTCTAAGTGGCCTAAGTATTAAGACAAGCTATATAGAGCATCCTGCTCCAATTCTACCTTTTTGTTTACCAGCAAATCTAAAATGGATTATACAGTGGGATAGCTATAGCAAAAAAAATACAACAACCATTATGCTAACCAATCTTGAGAAGTGAAGCCTATGTTCAAGTTCTTGCCTCAGATCAAAAAGAAGATATAAGCCTGAAGCCCAGGTAAGTGACCATGCAGTATGTGGCTTACATGAATTATTCTTGATAGGCAGTAAACTGATCCAGAATTTAGCTTCAGCTATAGCTGAATGATTACTCCACTTGTCTTGTTATTTTCCTACTAGTATAGCTAGTCCATTTTGGTGTGGATTTTCTTTTGGGGTTTTGTTTTGATTTTTTGTGTGTGTGTTGTTTAATTTTAAGCAAAAGATCTACCCTTATTCCATCTTATGCCACAGCTATAGTACTGGAACTTGATGGGAACATGAAGGAAGCATGTTTCGCCTTGAAGAGGAAGACTTTTGAATTCTAAACTTCTTCTCATAGAAGATAATCAAAGATGATATCAGTCTGGTTTTCTTCTCCATTTGTTGTTTCTTCTTCATTTGATGATTTTTCTTTGCTTTTATTTCCACTAAATTCAAGCAACTTACAGGTTCATCCAAGCAAAATTTTGAAAATTTCCACTTTTATTTTGTATTCAAAATTCAAATTAAATTTCTGGAACTCATTCTTTATTTAACTGCATCCTTTATTTGGCCCTTACTACTGCTATCCATTATTACTGCCCTGATTATGTGACAAAAATTCATCACAGAATAGAGGAAATCAAGGCTTTGCCTATCTTAGCCTTGGTGTTTCTCTGTTCTTTTTTAAGTAATAAATCTTCCCTAAAATCAGCCTGTGTGGAACAAGTTAACTTAGGTGAAGCTGAGGTCACCAGGATGTGCTTGGTAAAGTTATATCACAAAATGGTTGAGGCTGAAAGGGACCTCTGGAGGTCATTGGTCCAATCCCTCTTTTTATGCAGGGCCACCTGGAGCTGGTTGTCAAGAACCATGTCCATAGCACTTCTCAATATCTCCAAGAATGATGACTCCACAACCTCCCTGAGAACCTGTGCCAGTGCTCAGTAACCCTCACCGTGAAAAAGTGTTTCCTGATGTCTAGAGGAAACCTCCTGTCCATTCCCATTACCTCTGGTCCTGTCACTGGGCACCACTGAGAAGAGGACCCTACCTGTTCTCTTTGACATTCCATTCAGGTATTTATATACACAAATGGGATCCTCCTGAGCTTTCTTTTCTCCAGACTGAGCAGTAACAGCTCTCTCAGCCTTTCCTCCTCAGAGAGATTCTTCCATCCCTTCACCATCTTTGTGGCCCTTTGCAGGACCATTGGGTAGCAGAGTGACTTCTTTGCAAGGCCCCTCAATAATCTTTGAATAGTCATGACAATCAGGAGAAGTGTCCAAGGACTGGAGGAAAGG
>VYZP01034678.1:0-50197 GCA_013400635.1 Hypocryptadius cinnamomeus | reverse complement strand
TGCCGCGACGCGCTCCGCTGCCCGCGGCGGGAGCGGCTCCAGCGGAGCCGGTCCGGGGCCCCCGCGCCGGGCACCGCCCCAAGGGCACCCCTGAGCCGCGCCCCGCGGGGCCCCAGCCCGGCCGTGTCTCCCTCCCTCCCTCCGTGCCGGGGCCGGAGCGGCGGGGGCGGAGGGAGCGCGCTCGGGGCGCGGATGCTGAATCACGGAACGGCGCGCACGGACAGGAGAGCAGCGCGGTGACTCGTGCTTGGCGGGCGGGTTCGGGAGCTTCGCCGGACTTGCAGACGTGGTGGGGAGCGATAGCCCCAAGGGTGCGAGTAAACACATGCCGGGAGGCCCGCACGGAGCGTGTTTCCAGTGGCTTTCGGGTTTCTGTTTGAATCCCAGTTGATAAAATGGCCTAGGGTATCACACAGGTACAAAGAGGGAAGGAGGGGCTGATGTTAGGTCGCTATTTTATCTTTTTTTTCAGTAAAAATAAACACAGAGCAATCCAGACCTTTACACTGCTTTTCCTTCCCTGATTTTTCACTTGTCAGCGTCAGAATACAAAATTAAATGGTACACTGGCAAATAGGACTTTTGCTGGCCTGTTTTCTTCAGAACCATTAAATAACAAAACCTTTGTTGATTCCTTTTCTGGGTTTGTGAGTAATTAAATAGACCTTTGTGGCATTTTCATATAATGTATGAAATACATTAGAAAGTAACACATTTGTCTCTGCTTACATACACATAAAATGATATGGAGCCATCCCTATTGTTCAACCATGCAAGGAGAACAGCTGGATTGTTGGTATGGCTTTCTTGCCCCTATCGCTGAAAATGTACTCATTTATGCCAAATAAAAAAATATATCCTGAGCTAAATGTTTGTGTTGTGGAGTCTGCAAGTGACAGCGTGGCTATACTGCTCATACAGTTTCAGATACAGGATCTTAATGTGTTTACATGTTGTCTGACAGAAGAAAGTGCCTTTGAATTTTGTTAACTCAGGCAAGTGAGCGTAATTTAACTGAGAACATTTTATGCTATACAGGCCCAGGCTTGGGTGGAGTAGAGAGAAAAAGGGCAGGGAGAGGGAAGGAAAAGGCCACTGCCTCTGCACAGTGGGATCGCTGGTGTGGCATTTGCTGGAGTTGCCAGGTTGCCATCTGGTCTACTAAAAAAAAGGCCATCTCCTGAAAGGCTGCTGTGCGTGAGCCAACCCAGTGCACATGCGCCACGGCTTGGGTGAGCCTCGGATGTGTCAGAGCCACTCTGCGTGTGCAAATTGATTGGAGCTGCGACACGTGAGCTCACCGTGGGCTCACATCAACTGCTTGGTGTGTGGGGAATAGCTGCCACATCCCATGGCACATTCCAGAAATCACCGGGTTCGCTTGTCCCTGCGTTGTTCATCCAGTCCCACATGGAAATGTTTTTTAGTACCTTTAGATCACCTGTGAGTGGTTGAGCTTTGGGATGTATCTTATACAAAAATGTGTCATTCAAATTTTTTTCTCTTTTTGTTAATACATTAATTATGTGTAGATGTATCTGCCACGATATAAAACAGGAGCAGAGGCAGGACTAAGTCAGTGTTGGTGTAGTGTGGTCTAGCACAGGAGCGATTTAGGGACTTAGCCCAGGAGTTCTGCTGCTGTGCCTTATCTCCTTACGTGTCCAAACACAGCTGGGCAGGTCTGTGCTGTGAACGGCTGCAGCCACTGCTGTGGCAATCAAAGGTGTGAAGAGCTGAGCAGGACTGAGAGAGACTCGTGAGCAGGAACCTGAGGCGGAGATGGAATTGTAGGAAACTCTATTTGCTGGCGTTATCTGTCACTCGGAGAAGGCAGAGGGACGAGCTGGGAGACGTGTCACCACACATAAATCCAGTGTGGGAGTGCTTTGTTGATTCAGGATATTTGAACAGTTCTGTCAGGAAAATTTTTACGTTTATACCTTGGCCACGCTAACCACCTATTATAAATTTTCGCTGTCTGGAAAACACACATTTTTGCAGCAAATATATAATATTGAATTAACAGGTTGTCTGCTTTACTGAATGTTGAGATCCTCTAGTTCATTGTGAACTAACTCAGGTGAGCTGACACACCTGGTTTTTTTAAATTTTCAAGGGCAGGCAGCGTTGAAACTTTCAACTAGAATTTTACATTCTAGCCTTCCTTAAAATAAACATTTCTGTAGTTTTGGAATTGTTTCTGAAATGTAAGTGAGATCCTTACAGTTCTGATTAAACAAGGCATGCTAGTGGTTTTAACTTCAAAACATCCTAAATTGTCCCAATGTGCTTAATAACAAATACTTTCATAACAGAAGAAACTGAAGACAGGATGTTGTCTTAAATCAGCTAGTTAAGGAAAATTATTCTGTTACAATTAAAGGAAAATGACATCTGGAATGTAAATATAATTTTGTCTTTATACAACTAAAGTGGTGTATGAAACATAAATAATAATAAAATTATTCTGGATTATATCAGGAATGGGATCCAGATACTTTCTGTTTAATGACATTAATTCAGAGCTCTGCCAGTTTAATGATCATCCATCACTCTACATGAACCAAATAAAAGTTTAATTTTTGTTTTCTTCACACTTGTGTTCACATTGCAGAAACGTCCAAGTTATCACAAAAGCTGCATTTAAGCTACATCAGCATCATGCTAACATTTCAAATGTTCAGTATATTGAACCACTTTGTCTTACCCTGTGCTAAATTGATAATTGGCTGTGTTCAACATCTGCTTACTTCAGTGTGCTGCTCTGAAAACTGCAGACAGTTTGGTGCTGCTTCACATCCCATATGGTTCTCCTTGTAGCAAACTTCAGGATGAAGGTGCAGGGGCAGCTGAGTGCAGCAACCACATCAGCTGCCTGTGATCTTTGTTTTACATCTGCATTTATATTCACCCAAGTAGTCCAGAAATAGCCAAATTGCTGAATTTTTTTTTTCAGTAATAAAAACCAAGACCAAGATAATTTAAAAGAGTTCTAGACAAAGCCTAAATCAAATGACAAAATCAAGATTACATCATACAAATACGTGACTTCTGGTTAATTTGTACTAAACTTGGCTGGACTACAAAAAATATTAGCATATGCTAATTGTCGTATGCTAACCAATGTGTTGTGGAAGCCTAGTTTTAAACTTGAAATGTTTGTTTCTTCTTTTCATCAGTTTTGCTTACTTGTCATCTCATGGATCTGCCTTACTTCAGGCAGCAGCACAGCCTGGGTAGTGGGTATGACACACACCCTTCCTTGGGCACTGGGGACTTTCCCAGCAGTTTGGGGAGATGCTTTTTGCTGCCATGGTGGGGGAAAAGCCTCACTTCTCATCCTGAGCAGCATTCCCAGACAGCTGGAGAATTCCAGTTACCAGGGGCTCTGGAGCAGTGCACATAGTGTGGAGGTCCAGTTTGCCTAGAATCCATCTAACTGCTCTCTTTGGAGGCATTCACAGCCCACAAGGAAAAAACATTTCATTCTAGTTGATGTTTTCTCACCTGCTCCTCCCTGTGAAATATCCTGACTGCTGTTGGACAGCAGCTGCGCCCCACAAAACAGATCCAGAGTTTGTAGGAACGTGGGGCTGACACAGGCCAGGCTCCCCATCCTTGCCAGCTGTCCCTCCTTGCCTGCTCCCCGTCCCTGCCTGCTCCCCATCCCTGTGAGCTCCCCATCCCTGCCACCTCCCCATCCTTCCCTGCTCCCCATCCCTGCCACCTCCCCATCCGTGTGAGCTCCCCATCCCTCCCTGCTCCCTATACTTCCCTGTTCCCCACCCCTCCCTGTTCCCCATCCCTGCCAGCTCCCCATCCCTGCCTGTTCCCCATCCCTGCCTGTTCCCCATCCCTCCCTGTTCCCCATCCCTGCCTGTTCCCCATCCCTCCCTGTTCCCCATCCCTATGAGTTCCCCATCCCTCCCTGTTCCCCATCCCTGCCAGTTCCTCATTCTCCCCTGTTCCCCATCTCTCCCTGTTCCCCATCCCTGCCTGTTCCCCATCCTTCCCTGCTCCCCATCCCTCCCTGCTCCCCATCCCTCCCTGCTCCCCATCCCTGCCTGCTGTCCCAGCCCAGCCCAGTGTGTGCTGAAGGCAGCAGTGCCCACGCTGTGATGGATGTGCTGCCTCACACCTTTACACCTCAGCCTCACCAAACCCTAAGGCCTTTTCATCATATTAAGCTCCTTTGACTGGGCTAATGTGACTGAGAAACACACCTTTTTTATCCATTAAGATGAGGCCAAAAATGTTAAGTGCTCAAGATGCAAGCCCCTAGGGCTTGTCTATATATCGAGTTATTACACGTGGAGGCTTTTATCTTCATAAAAAAATGTTCTTTTTGTGCACGCCAGAGTGTGAATTTAAAACCAGTGGTTGTAGTATAACCCTCGTGCAGACTCACTCATCCTGCCATCTTCTGGCTTTTTTTTTCTTCTTTTTTTTTAAAATTAAATCTAACTTCTTTAATTCATTTAGGTGAAATCAAAGAAAGGTACTCAGAGTGAGTTTGTCCACATGAGGAATTATGCTTGCCTACCTCTGGTAGTAGTATTAATACCTTTCTATATGGAGAAGCTTTGTCTATTAGGAATGTTAATTTTGCACATGTTTGCACTTATTTGCATTTGAATCATCCTATTTTTACAAGTGGTAGCTGAGGCACTCTACTGAAATTCATTAGGTTATTCCAAACTGAGGCCATGATCTTGGGGATACTAAATTAGGCAGATAAGTAACTAGATGCATAAATAGGTTCACTGAAGACAACTACCTCCTGATTAAAGTTTGTTCTGTCTTTAAACATTTGCAGAAATGCTTAAATTCTTCCTAAACTAGCAATTTATATAGCTTTTTCTTAGAAGAAACAATGAACTGTGCTACGTTATATTTTTTTAGCATCCCTATGAAGTCACATAAATATCTACAAGTTACTTAGGAACTTCTCTTCCATTCTTTGTGAATTCCTGTCTGGTTTACACATTTATGAAACTGTGATTTTATAAACTTTAGTGTTCTTTTATTTATCTATGTGGTGGTGGGCAGCAGAGAAATAATATTTTGTGGCGTACTATTAATTACATGGGGGTTTTAATCCAAAAAGGTAGAATGCTAATAGTTTGAGGAAAATCAAATTAGTACCTGAAAGCAGTACGTGCCAAGCAGTGCAGATAGATGGAAAAACCCCAGAGCCAGCAGCTACAGTCAGGGCAGTAGCTGACCCCTATGTGTGCACCTCTGGGGAAAGACAATAGATTGCTGTGAAGTTGGGACTTTATCATGCAGAAAGTTAAATAAATGTCTGAGCAGTGTTTGCTGTTTGCAGGAGTGGTGCATTACACTCAGATTACTGAACAGAAATAATACAAAGCTGGCCACGAAATGGGGGAAAGGATTTGTTGGTGTGCAATCATATATTGGGTTTTTATTCTGTGTTTTGCACAGAACCTCGTGCACAGGGGTCGTGGTTCCTTATCTGAGATCCTGGGTGCTATGATAATAGGAATTTAAATACTGTTTCTGGAAATGAACTTGCCATAGATTGCCAGTTTTGCAAGGAAATAATCTCTGCCCCACGTTCAGTAGAGTTGTTACAATGTGGGAGAGGCCTTGGGTTGTAGTGAGGTAAACACTTGGACACAGGTGCCCAATCCTGTTTCCAGCTGTTCACTTCAATAACATTGTGTGTCTGAGTAAGAAGGGCAGCATTTGGCCTTTGGTTTTTGGAGTTAATTGCAGCCAGTTAATGGGGACCTGTCACATACATGGGTTCCAGAACAGAATTCAGTCCTTCACTACTTTAATAACTAATTTTTTTAACCAGTTAGCTACATACCCCTATGGAAACAATAGCAGAGCCTTCACAGCCAAGACCAAAGATCTAAATTACATATATAATAAAGGTTGTGCATGTGTTTTCTGGCTGAGAACCATGTTATATTTCAGCCTCAAGCAAAAATTTTCTCTAAGCTGTAGTCCCTCAACAAAAACACACTTTTTAATGAAAGTCCTGACACCACCTTAATTACAGCAAAGCAAACATTACCATCATAATCCCATTTCATCCTTAGGCAAGGAGAGCATCCCTGGGGGCCTGGCTGCTAGTGACCAGTTTTGCAGAAACAACCTTTTCCCCAGTGCATTTTTTAATTTAACCTGTGCTATGCTGCTTGGGGGGAAGATGCATGTGGAACTGCTCATGCTCATCTCCCCACGCTCCTTGGAGCCCTCCTGGCACTCCTGGAGGATCAGCCAGCCCTGGCCCTGGAGGATCAAGCAGTACCCAGGGATGCCCAGCCTGTAGCCACCTCTTTGGCTTCCCCACACTTTTGCCTGTCTGCCATGGGAGCCCAGCAGGAGCCAAAATTAATGTCCAGCACGTTTGTGCCACAGGGGATTCACCCTGACACTTTCCAGCATCCCCAGGCTGTCTTTCTGGTTTATCCCATGCCCAGAGACAATTTCCCCTTTTTTGCTGGCTGCTACACTTCAGTAAAATCCTTGCTTTGGATCCAGTGGTGCAGGGGGGAAGGCTGTCCCAGTGGCAGCCCTAATCCAGGTGGGTGAGGACAGAGCTGTTTGGAAAGCAGGGCTGTGCCGTGCCCAGCAGTGATGTGTTCATTTCAAGCAGCCTTCAGTGTCTCCAGGCTTTCACAGTGTTTGTTTGGGTAAGTAAAATGTGATTAGTTTCTCATTACCATGTCAATTTTGTGCATAGATTTTGTGTGGGGACTGCAATATTGACAGGACAAGTTTGCAAGGCTGTGTGAAGCTGGGATATTTTCCTACCAGAAATTCCTACCAGAATACATCTATGTACATGTATAAACACAAGGGGTAATACTTGTGGTTCTTACATTCTTTTCTCCTGCCTTCTTAAATCAAAGTAATAAATCTGTATGATCAAAAGAGTTAGAATAATCAATCTCTCCAAATTGATCTGAAAATCCTAGTTAAAGGCTAGAGGGAAATTAAACATGAGGTTTTTTGTTCTCTCTGCAACACTGTCAAGTACAGTACAGTTTTCTCTTATGGAACTCCTAGAATTCTTATGTACAGAGTAAAATCATGCAGCTGAGATACTGTCTCTAAAAACAAGCCAAAGCCCTGTGTCTGCTGGGAGGACGTTTCTGTTATCCTGTTCCCTTCTATTTAGGTTCTCATATGGTGTTAATCACCATGGTATCTTACAGCTTTGTAAAAATATAGTGCACCATATGTGATAAATCACTAATATTAAGAATGAAGATGCTGGAGAAAAATACTCTTCCCAAATCTAAAGCAGAAGACGTGCAGTAATGGACATACCCAGACAAGCAGCCTGATTAAAAGGAGCATGAACACAAGAGATGGGGGCAGAATCACCCCTAAGGTGATAATATTTCATCCAGTCACTGCTTGTGAGTGTGCATGGCACTCTCACTCCTTTCTTCCCCAACCTGTGCTACAGCTCACTAAAGCACAGGGACTATGTCCAAGCCATCTTCTGTTCCCTCCTTTGCACAGCAGACCAGTGCCTGCTTTGTAGTGTTCAGGGCATCAGTCAAAAGAAGATAATTTGCCAAAAAACGCGAAGTAAGCTCGTGCATTTGTTGCTAATTAAGTGCACACATAATTACAGTCCAAACAGAAAGCAAAATGAGGGCTGCACTTCCATTGGAAAGAATGCACTAGGACTGGTCATAAATTACCCCCCAACTGGTAATCTCAGTTACATATTTTCTCATGTTTTTTTCATTTCCCACTTAGTTCCAGCCAGATCTGTTTTCTATTTATATTGTCAAGTGTCAACACATAAATAATTTTTTCTGTTGTATCCCTCACTACTACATTCTTTTTCTTGATAGAATAGCAGAAGTAATTATATTTATAAATGGAATGCCTGTTTTGCCCAAATACTGCATATAATTCCCCTCTGTAAGAGGGATTTTTATAATTCCTCTAAAAATGTCTTGGCAAGGATCAACCCACCAGTTGGTAGTGTGGATCCAGCCTTTAGGAACAGAACTGAGGATTCTGATCCCTTTGGCCAACAGGCAGGAGGGCACCACAGAAAAAATGCTCTTGTTTGTTTCAGAGAATGATGCTGTTGAATATGTGCAGTTATTAAGTACCCAGAAAGCAAATTCACTGAGAACTGCTTCCCACCTGTGGATTCCTCTGTTCAGCACAGAATTATTTTGGCAACTGAAGAATTCTTCATTGTGGATGGCTGTGGGAAGATATTAATCCTATTCTTCAAGTAAGATGCATTCACTGATCTACTAGAACTGCTCCACCTCTACTGTTTCCTATTGTGAGAGGAAATCAAAGGAATCCCAAGTGATGAGTAATCTCAAGTCATTCTTAGCCCCTTTCTGCCTTGTTTTGCAGCTGCTTTCTGCAGACAAGTTCAGATGTCCCTTGCTCAATAGGAGTAGAGCAAAGGGAGATCTGTTGTGAGCTCTGCTTTAAGGCAAGCTCAGTTTTCCATCTCTGGGCACTCCTTGAGAAAACCTCACTCAAAATCATTGTATGGGAATGGCAGATCCCATCCACAGACAGTTCACAGCTGCCTCACTGGATGGAACAGCAGAATGCCTCCTGGAGCTGATCTGCAGTACAGGAGGAGAAAATCAGGATTTTCTTACTGGTTTCTGCTGTCTGGATGTGCATGGGTGTTCTTTCATTATAGTTTCTCCAACATTTGCTCTGAATAAAGGTTATTCCAGGGCACCTACAAAGCAGTGAGCCATCCTGTTCCTACAGATGTGGCAAGCTTGAAGAATATTGTATTGGAGTATTCAAACCCCGTGTCCTGTGTCATTTGGGAGCTGTAGGAGAGATGTGGGTGATGTAAGACATGTCCTTGGCCTTGGTGAAAAGAGTGCCTGTACCTCTGGAGTCTCACAGGGTTTGCAGCACGACCCTGCACAGTGTGGTCAGCATTTCCATGGGTACCTCACCCAATGGAAGTTCTATCACTGAGTTTTCCCTCTTGTATGATCAGCAGAACCAAACACACACTTCCCTGGAGCTCAGCAGCTCCTGGTCCTGTGTCTTCCACACAAATCAGCCTAAACCAACAGAGAGGTTTCACTGCCGCAGCGGTGACTTGGCAGCTGGCACACCCGTGTCTCTGTCCCTGCAGGAACGGTCCTGAGCTGGAAAGGCAGGGATGTCCCTGCAGGAAGGGTCCTGAGCTGGAAAGGCAGGGATGTCCCTGCAGGAAGGGTCCTGAGCTGGAAAGGCAGGGATGTCACGTCCTCAGCCACTGCAGTGACATCCAGGAGTCCCTGGAGATCTGCCTGGCCTACTTTGTGCAGATGATTGGAGCACGCCGGATCCTGCGCCTCCAACAGCACCATTCCAGCAGTGTCAGCTACAGAATCCATCAGACTGGGAGTGCTCCTGGTGGTTAGCCCTGCCAGGCTGTGGCTCTATTCCTGTCCTCTTGGTAAGTCTGATTTAGCTCCTTTACAGCTCTGGCTACATAAGCTGCAGCCTCTGAAGCACAGAGAAACCCAAGTCCCTTTCCCACTCCCCTGTACATTTATTCAGAGGCCTCTCAGAAGTTTTGGACTGCAGTCTTTCCTTTTCCCTGTGTGCCCCCTCTAAGGATTCATGTTTATTTAAGATTTAACTTTATGAGCAGTTTTCTTTCTCTCAGTATACACAGTTCAAATTTGGTCTGTTCCCTCAGCTTTTGCATTCAGCTGGTTTGACTGATTTAATGTCGCTGATTTACCGGTATTATTTAGCTTGTCTGAAGGGAAGGAAGATTGATGTTGGCTGAAATAAAATTCTGAGATGCCTATGGAGTTTTATTGCCCTAGATTTTTTGATTGCTATTTATTCACAAAAGTGGGCAGAACTCTGACTTGAGATTTTTCAGGAATGCCTCCATTATGTCAGAGCTGCTAATTCTTTGAGTCAAGTCATTGTGGTTAGCCAATCTTGTTTTCTGTCTCTGTGGTAAGATTTTACATCCAGAAGGCTAACCTCAATGCTCCCCCACGAAAGCAGGCAGGGATGACAAAGCATTTCCTTCTTTGACCTCTGTACTTGAGTTTTGTAGAAAGATGCAATCTATCAAATCAGACCAAATGCCAAATCACCTGCATGAGAATGAACAGGTCAAACCCTGTTCCTGTAGCAATATGTGGAACTAAAACCTACTGAAACATGTTTTTTAAAGTAATTTCTCTTCTAAAATAGTTTTTTCCCCCAAATTCAGACTATGAACTATGAAATTCTCTCATGCTTGTGAGTTACATGTGGTTATGTATCACATCAGAGCAAACTTGAGGTTATTAGGATTTTTGAATTTTGTGTACTTGTCTTGAATTTTCTGGGTTTGTGATGTTTTTGGGAGGAATAAGTGGAATATTCTGATTTTGTCATATACCTGCTGGGATAGCACTGGGCTGGATCCCTTCTGCTGTGACAAGGGCCACACTACAGACCTTCAACACCTCCTCTTGATTCACACAGGGGCTGTGTCTCTCCTTCCAATTAGCAACATAATCACCCATGAACTAAAGAACTCAGTCCCACCCAGATGCATCTGGAGCTGGTTTCACGAGTGCAAGATATATAATATCAGCATTATGTCATATAAAAACCTCTGGCTTGTCACCACGAAATTCATTTGTGCACTCTGCTTGTACCCCTGGTGCTGTGCTAAGCAGCTGAAGCAAACTGACCATTTGGACCAAGCTTAGCTCCCAACTTTAAATCCCAGGATTATGATGGTAGAGCAGGAGTATTCCCTGTGCTGGAGCTGCCTTCCAACTGGCCACTCTGCTGCCCTGGCACTCTCAGATCAGTGACAGGTCAGACCAAGTGACAGCAGGTGTGTGATCAAGGAACCTGCCACTGACAGCTCCTTGCATGTGGTTGGAAGGACTGGTGACTGCACAATTCCCTCAAACTGGAGTATTTCAAATAATAAAAGCATGGTTTGGAAACTGCCTCTAATAGTGGAGGGACAGCTGACCACTTTGTCACTGCTGTCACTTTGGCATCACAGAAGACTGACCTGAATTCTTGATCTGGCCAGTCTGTCGATCTATAATCATAGTGATCCGTTAATTACGTGGCTTAATTACAGGCAATTTATTCTAATGAAAGGTTTAACTATACCTACCTTTGTAAGTTTCCATGTTATTTTTCATTGAAGTAGTTTTCAGGCATAAAAAATCCAGCACGCAGTGCCTTAAAACAACCCATTCCACAAAGACTGTGGAGCTTTCCTGGCAAATTCTCCATACAATATTCTCTGCTCAGGCAGTAAATATCAGAGCCATGAGAAACATCCTGTATTCTTCACACACACACCCCACAGGGGATTAGAATCCCTCTCAATGCAGTTTTACCCATGCACTCATGACCTGGACTTCCATAATTCCTCTTTGCTGTGATATTAGCACCAGGTGTACCATCAGTACACCTGCCTTTTCATGTAAGCTCTGATAGAGAGATGCAGTTAGCAAATGGCATCAGGTATTAATGCAGAAGTGACCTTTTAATGTCATGCACAGATACACGAGGAAAGAACTGCCACTGAAAACTTCTGATTAGAGATAAAAGTAGACAGCCTGTAAAAACATTAAGATGAAAAGTAAATCCATTTGCCCTGCGTTTCCCCTGCTATCCCACCTCCTACTCTAAATTGATGTTGTCAGCACTCATGATTTTATCACAAGTCTTGTGATGTTTGATGTTTCACTTACACTCCAGCTACTACAGTTGTGTAATGAGGTTAGAAACTCAGTTTTCCTCTTCCTTTAATTTAAAGTAAGTTCCTAGTCCTAATGGTTATAGTATAAAGCTTGCAAGTGTGACCCAGGTGCACCCTAACAGCTCAAAAACCAGAAAGCACAGTAAAAGAGCTCCACATTTATCGTTTCACAGACAGGCTTGTGATTTTGAGGGTCAGACTGTAGTTCTTGAACATTTGGAGCTGGCAATAGCAGCTTGGGAAAAAAAGTGCTTGAACAAAGTCCCACACCATGCTGCATTTTCCAGGGAGGCATAGCAGTCATTATACCACAGTGATAATTCCCTTTTCAGACATGCACATTTTCCTATTTTATTTGTTATGCAGCTTCTCAGGGCTCAGCCCCAGCCTGCCTGGTCTGGAAGGGATTGTCCTGGTGTGTAACAATTTGCCTGATGTTGGAGGGCTCAAACTGCTCCTTGTGCTGACACAGGAGAGGTTTTGCAGCACTTCTTAGTCCCCACAGACTGGCAGGTTTGTGCATAAAAACCTGTAAAACCAGGAATGTTCTGACTTCCAGTCTAGGAAGTTGATCTGCCTTTTGTAAAGCTCCATCAAGAAACCAGGAATACCCCACCCCTGCCAATCCAGCAACAAAGGGGCAAAGAACCAAACAAATGCAAATATGGAAATTCAGTAACATTGAAAACAGCTGGTTTGACTTACAGTGCCCAGAATGTGCCAAGTGCAGAATTTGATGTACGGACCAAAAATACTCAGCTGTTAGGTTTGGAAAAACCAAGCTTCCAACAGCAACAACTCAAATTTGAAGGAAACACCATATTTAAATGGAGTTCTAAATTATCAAAGACTTCCCATTATATCACTAAAAGTATGAATTTCACCAAGAACTGGAGGGGTATCCAAAGCAATGGGCGGAGTCTGAGTGTGGTGTGGGCACATTGGTCAAAACTCCTCTGCAGCCACAGACTGCTGGTGCCAAAGGTCCCTCTGTGCTTGCCCTAAATAATGGTGTAATCCATTCTGGAGGTGACAAAATTACAAATAACTGACAAAACCTAATTGCAAAGAAAAGGTGAAAGTCCATGAGACTCAAATACTACCTGAGTGTACAGAATAACAAGGGAGGTTTTCTGTTCCACAAATATAAAAGGGTGCCAAACTAAAACTGGATAACATTTTCAAAGAACTAAAGAAGTTCAACTGATTCTACACTGCTCCTGTTAATATTTTTGTCCCTGAATTCAGCAGTAATTTCCATATGGTGATTTCCATGAGACTGACACTTTGCTTCTAAACTGCTTCCCCTGTAAAAAGCTGAAGAAATCATTATTGACTCTTGATCCCTTTGCTGAGTGTTCCAGAGGGCACACACATCTCTGTATATCACAGACTACATTGTTTAGGCCTATGGACTTACATTTTTTTATCTCTAATTTAAAGGGCTGTGAAAAATCTCTGTCTTCCAGGAAGTGTATTCTTCAGCATTAGGAACTTCTAAATAACTTTGAAAAGACTACACAAAACACCAGAAGGGGCTGCATCTTCCATATATTAGTTTCTGTGAAGACGAATTTTCTTTTTGATGTTTTCCACCTTCTTTCTAGCTCTGTTATCTGCAATTACTTTCAAATACACCCCAATCATCACCCTGTACTGCAATGAACTGTCTCTTACTCTCACCTATGCAGCCCTGTGCTGCTGGCATAACAATGTCAGTTGTATCTTTCGAATTTAAAACGAGTAAGGTTTAAAAGAATTTCCCACCTGTATAGTCCCTGCTTCCATGGCAGTCTGGCAGGACTCCTGTTGCTGTAGCAGGACAATTTAATACTGGTTGTTGTTTTTTAAATAACAGAAAGTGTGTAAGTTCCTTGTGGCACCTGTGTAGATAAAGCTGTATTCAAGCCATTGATTTGACTTTGACACTCCACAACATATGAATTAAAGAGCTGGATTTCTGTCCTCTGAGTCTGTCTCCTTTTCTGCCTCACTAAGCATTAATTATTGTGGTCTTTACACTGTGTTCTGCCCTTTTTCTTTTCTTTCCTCCTCCCCAGTCCCCACTGTCACTCCCAGTGGCTGGGGAGTCTTTCCATTAAAGCAATCCTGTTCATCTCCCAATAAAGGGCCATCAGCCAACACATTCTGGGCCTGAATTCATCTCATAAATATTGGTACAGGCTTAAATAAATGCAGTCCTTCATTTAGTGCACTAGATTTCAATGGAATTACATGGGGAATTAATTTGCCTCTGTTTGTAGTCTGAAAAACAATAAAATAGTGAAATGCTGAGTCCATGGCTCAGCTTTCCCAACTGGATGAAGGATGTTTCTGCACATGAATCAAGACAGGAGCAGATTCCTGATGCTGATGCCTTTTCTATACAAACACATAATATTTTAGGCCTTACTGATCCAAGGCCTGGAGGATCTCTAGGTGCCCTGACATCACCCTGTGGACCTGCCTGCAATGTCATGTATTTCAGTACGTGTCTGTAATTCCTGCTACATGTTACAACACTTATTTTGGGATGTTTCTGTCTTTGGATGATAAAAAGAGTTTTCATTTGGGTAGCACTTTACAAAGAGGTGGCAGCAGCAGCTCCAGGGCTCAGTGTGACAACATCCAGCAGAGTGTGAGCAGCTGGCCTGGCGTGTGTAGCACTTGTTCACTCCCTGAGCCTTGTGACTTGCTCTGTACCTGAGCAAAAAGCTGAATATCAGGATATTCCAGTACAACCGGATGGGAAGTCACACAAGTAAAGGAGTGGTGATGAACTTTTCAGCTAAAATTTCATACCTTTTTTTAATTTAATTTATTCATCTCCCATCTTTTCTGCCTGCATATTATACACTGCTCTGTTTCTTTACCATCTTTCCCCCCGTTGCTCTGTGCCTTTTCCTTCCCAGATGAAACATCCCTCTTTTTTCCATTGACTGCCCTTTGTAGGTTCTCTCCATATAACTCATAATTTCTCTCTCTCACCTCCCCCACTCATCCCAACATCTTGGGCAGGAGTGATTGAAGGCATGGAGTCTGAAAGAGCAAACCAGTCTCTAGAGAGAGAAACACTGCAGATCATTATCTTCCTCACTCTGTTAATGGAGAAACAGAAAATACGTGAAGTCAGCTGATAACATAATAAATGTGTGGATGAAAGTCCTTTTGCTGCCAGAGATATCAGAAATATAAGGTACCTACAGGTATTTGATCTGAGCAAAGTCTTCCGTGGCTCTCAGTATTCTCATTCTAGGTCCTTGTATAGCAGATGTCTGTAGGAACACACAGGAAATCCAGATCTGTACATTAATTAAATGAGTGAGGTTTTACCATGGAAGGCACAAGAAAGCATTTTTTGATCTCTTCCAGAGTGGTCAGCACACAAATTCCAGTAGTTTTCATGATTATTGATACCATAATAAAACTGATCTGCCCAAGAGCCTTTTCCTGACTCTTCATGGAACAGTTAGGTCAGTTCTCACAGTGAAAAGTGCTTGAACTGTAGTGTTACCATTTCAAATAATTTTCTAACTGTTCTCTGAAAATAGAAGAAAAATAAGAATACAATAGTTGAGACCCCTTGTAAAATCTTCCTGGAGGAGTCCAAGGATATTCACCATTGGTCTCAATGGAGCTTTCACACATCCTTGAAAGGAATTCATTAAGCTGGAAAAGCTGGCTAGAAACCAGTCTTCCTATAATGTCTTCCATAATTTGCTCCAAGGGACACATTTATAGTCACTCAGCCTTTTTTATAGATCTTGTGCAAGATGAAGGGCTGGGTCACAATTGCAAGGCTTTAATGAATAGATGTTTGTTACATGCCACAACCCAAATAATTTTTCAAGCATCTCAGCGCTGCTCAGTCTTTTCAGTCTGGACTTCCCCAGGGATATGGGACAGGATGATAGCTGTAGCCTCTGGAATCACAGGGAGATAGTGCCTGGTTTTGTTCCCTCTTCCACACCGACCCACTGAGGTGCAGAGAGAAAACACCCAGCAACTTCAATTTCTATTCTTGATTTTGTTTCCTGAAGACTTGAAGATTTCAGTTATTTCTTTTTATTCATATTAATTTCTCTGTATACAGGCTTACATGGAAACAGATGACAATAGGAAGACTCCTCCAATTAACAAAACTTCACTGAAATTTTAAATATCTATCAGTCAAGGCCAGATCTCAGGATAACATTCTGCTTTTCAAAGAGCCCCGAGATCTTCATGAACTCTGTTTAATTTTATAAGAATTGTCTGTCATTTCCATTCCACCAAATGCTGCCATTTTTGGGTGTGAAGCTCACTGGGGTTTTAGAATAGGGTGACCTTTGATTACCAAATACAAATTTAGTCAGACACTTCTTATCTGAAGGAAGCCCGTATTAAGAACTAGTTCCCTTCCTAATGTACTTATCTTTCTGAGAAAACAGGGCACTTGGACATTGGACTTTTTTGCTGGATATTTTCCACCTGGCCACAAACAGTGGAAGTCATGTCATTAGCATGGTAAACCAAGTTGGTGTTGCACAAAGAAACATTGAATTCATTTGTATATTGCACCAGAACCAGCCTTGAGTCACCATATTGATATACAAAGGATCAGATAGTAAACTTTTTATTAGCAGCCAGGAATTTCTTTTGAAAATTATTCTTTTTTTGACATGCCTACATATGGCCTGAAGGATGCTGGTACTGTTCTCCTTCTATCAAAATAGGATATAATGTGTGACTGTGTTCTAGAAAAGTGTTACCTTTTTTAACAGATTTATAATTTTTTAATGTCAGACCACCACAGAGCTTTCAAGCAATAGCTGCTGGCCAAAACTACATTAGGAAAGTGCATGTTCTGCTCCATTTCCCTCAAGGAGGGGGAGGTAAACATGGGCAATCTGGACTGGGAGGGCCAGAGCAGAGGTAAGGAGGCAGCCAGCTCCCCTGGCTCCTGCTGTGCTCTTCCTGGGGCTGCTGCTGGATTGATCCATGGCAGCTTCAAAGAAAGGTAACAGAACCTTTCCTGGAATTCACAGTCCCTTGCTTTCGTGCCTGTATCCATATTTAAGGAAAAAAGTTATCTTACTGAAGAGCAGTAGCAGTGCCTCAGCTCTCCAGGGCAGCTGTTGGGCTCTGTGCAGACAGAGACAGACAGACAGACAGACAGACAGAGGCTTCTCCTGCCCCAGCCTCTCAGCAGCACTGAGCCCCGTGGCTCCTGCACGGGAGCACACTGGGGTAGGGGCAGGGTGAGCTCACATCTGTCTGCACCTGACTGTGCTGCCAGAGTTAAAATTGGGGTGGAAAAAGAAACAGGAGCCAACCTCTGGGAGCACCTCTGAGCCCACCTGGGGCTGGGGCAGCCACACAGGGCTGGGGCTGCTGCCTGGATCCTGCCAGAGAGACAGGGACAGGCTCTGGAGCTGCTTCCACACTGCCTGCAGGAACCCAGCAGGGACAACAGCTCTTGCAGAGTTTCTGCAGGCAGCACATACACCCATTTCTTCCCAAAATGTCTATACAGAAGTAACAATACAAAATACCAAAGGAGGGATATTGTATTCTGCTGGATTTCAGCTACTCTGAGAAATGGGAGGCAGCACAGTGGGATTTTTTGCCTCCTAAAGGGGAGATGGAGACAATATTTGTGGTGGAGGGGAAACCATATTTATGGTGAATTAGTACTGCTGACAGACATACCTGGTACACAGGGCTGGTGGAGGCTGTTCTTTCCATCTGCAGGGGAAAGCAGTGCACTGTAAAGCTCAGTGGCATTTTGAAATACTTGTAAAATCTGTGCAGCACAACCTGAAACTATTATTAACCAGTTAGTCACAGTGCTGCTAATTGCAAGTCACCTCAGAGCAGGGAAGCTGGGTAAGGAACTGAGCTCAGAACAACGACCACCTGCTTTAGGCCACCATTACTCATTGCTGAAATTAAGTGACTTGACTCCAGCAGGATGAGCCAGGTCACCTTGGTCGGATATTTGGGCTTCACATGCAGAGAGTGAGTCAAAAACCCAGTCTGCTTTCCTAGAGAAAGGAGGTTTTGGGGGGATGTAGACAGTGCTAAATGCTGTGTTTTGCCTTCACTCCCTTCCCTTCCCCTCCCTGAACTCCCAGCCCTCCTCCTCTCAGGGCTGCCCTGGATCCTTTTGGGATCTTGGCCCTGGAGGAACTTCTGTTGTTCTGCTCTGAACTGACCTGGGCCCACTCTTTATTGAGAAACAGTACTGGGCCAAGGAGAGCCTGTAGTGCCCTTTTCCTGCTTCCTGGGGGGTGCCCAAACTGCTGTGAAAGAGATGGGCAGAGATTTCACCTCATCTCTGTGTTTCTTTAGCATTTGTCAGTGTTTTCTGAGAGTGCCCTTCCAGTGATCTTTCAAATTCTGTGTAGGAACTGGCCAAAATTTGGGTTGCAGGAGGGTTTAGGTGGGAGACTGACCAGGGCCCCTTGAGAATTAGGAAATGATGGTGGTTAGGTTGTGCTCTCTTTGGCATCTCTGGAACTAAGGTCTCTAAATTCTGTCCAAATCCAGATGTTAAGGAGCAGGGATAAACTCTGAGTATCCTTCTCAAAAAGCACTCAGTATATAAACTGCTCCTGCCCACAGACAGCCGCAGTGTTTGGGTCTGTGGCAGAAGGAAGCAGGGTCAGGTGTTTCTTTTGTGCTCAGTGAAATGATATCTGTGAGCCCGAGGAGCTGGAAGGGATATCTGAGGTCACCGAGTTCAGCCCTTCACTACTGCAGACAAACATGATGTAATCCCTTTCATTACATGGGCAAACTTCCATTCTAAAAGTAGTTTTGCTCGTTTTCCTTTTTTTTTCTCCCCTTGCTTTGCTCTCCTGTCCTCCTGCAGTGAAGTTATGCCCGACCTTTTAGTTTTTGAGCTTGTGTTTATTCCCAGCTAGTTTTCCTGTTATACTCTTATGTCTAGCCCATGTCTCCACATTTTTGGTATTTCTGGTGAGTGGAAATGGAAGATGATGAAATCCACAGGAAGAGAGTTCAGTATCTCTATTTGTGCTTATTAACTACTCAGCCCACTAGTGCTTGATTAGACAATTTTGAGATACAGGCAAATGATAATTACATTGGTCACAATACATTTAACTGAACATCTGAAGTATCCATTAAAAAGAAAACCCTTCTAGAACAAGAACTTTTATTTTATTAAACGATTTAGAATTTAGTCATATGGCTCTTAAAGATACTTATAGCTGAATTATAAAGTAGTTTATTTCACTTAGTGTCACTTTACATTTTACCAGTTGGAAGATCTGCGAAGTGTTTCACAGGGCAGAGATAAGTCCCCTGGAGCCTTCTGATTCCATCTGAAAAACCTGAGCTCCTTTGCTCTCCCTTTGTTTTAGCACATTCCAGCTACCAGTAATCCCAGTCAGCCAGAGCCCCCACCAGCAATCTGGCATCTCTTTGCTCTTCATCTCTGTCACATCGGACTTGGGAGATGGTTTGAAGCCAGTTTTGTAATGGAGGTAGAACAGAAAAGCAAAGGCTTGAGAGCAAAATGATGAGGGTAGAAAAATGTTCTCTAAGCGTGTGCAGGTGACTGTGGTTAAAAGGAAGTGTGAACATTTGCTGGCTTGCCTAGCACAACAGAACACTGCAAGCCACCTTCCCTTGCGATACATTCGAGGCAATTTTATTCTGAATTTCCTTCCAAGTAAAATTTTAAACTTGTTTTCTGATCAATTTAACACATTGGTCCCTGGGACATTCTGCTCAATGTAGGGCTGCTTCTTCCTCCTATCCCTGCTCAAAGCTTGGCTCTCCCCATCAGCTACAAAATAAAAGAATTTGGATGGGTCTAATCAGCATGATGGATATGGATTCACAGTGACACAGGACCAGTTGGATTTGTATCCATGCACTATCAGCATGTACTGATTCAGAGTCACATGAAGCCAATTTGAATTTATATATCTGCATCATCAGCACTGCATGTATTGGTTCACAAACACAGAACCAATTTGCAAATACATCCATAATCCCAAGTGGCACACGGCCATTTGGATGTCTTGACTCCATTTGGATATCTCAGCTCCATTTGGATGTCTCAGCTCACAGTTTTTACAGAGTGGGCTCCTCTTTAGGCCAGCTCCTTGAGTGGTTACACAGGTACACACAGACCTGGCTGCACCCACTGCCTCTAAGACCATTTTCCCTCTGGGAGGTCTGGCTGGCAGCACTCCAGGTCAGCTCAGATGTGCTGTGGCTGCAGCCTGGGAGCAGGCTGCTGGGAAGAGACCTTGTGGGAGGAGCTGGGAGAAGTCCCACTGGCAGCTGACCCCTTCTCTCCAGAGCTGCTCTCCAGCTCCCACCCCAAGTCTGTGCCCAAGTGATGCTGCAGCTACATCTGAGCCTGGCCTCATCCCTCACTGAGCCTCACCTTGCTGGGTCTTGGAGCAGCCTCATCCCACATCCATGGTGCTCCCTGACCCCGTGCACAGTGTGGTCCGTGTGCCTGAAGCCCAGAGAAGTGCTCCCCTTGCCTGTTTTGGGGCAGGGAAGGCACGGGCACATCTCCCTTGCATTCAGGATGAGCAGTACTGGGCCCTGTTCCTGTGCAGGCACCTGAGTGCTGTGGTCATGTATCCTTCTATAAATAATTACTTCACTTCATCACTTGCAGCCTCTTTTCATCACCTCCTTTCCCTCAGACCGATGGCTGTTTAAGGATGGAAGGTTTTTTTCCTCTCTAGCTGGAACAAGGCCATTCAATGGAGTGAGCAGCAGGAGGTACTGAAAGAGAGATACTGTTAGCACTGTTTCCACATGCCCAAAGAGTGATCTTTATGCAGCTGAGACTACAAGGGATATCCCTTAAAATAAAGGCCAGCTTATTACCCATCTTCTCCAACTCCTGTGGAACTAAATATCCTGAAGTTGAGAGAAGCTGCTGCACAAAGCGTCTTTATAGCTCTCAGTGTGCCTTCTTTGCTGGCTCCAGCTGCCCCTACACTGTTTTTCCTCAGTCTTTTCTTCAATATTTTTTCCAGTTGACTTAGTTATTACAGTACATGGACCAGACTGAGGAAAATACACTGAAGGTTGGAGCTGGCAGAGCAGGGAGAGCTGCGAGGGAAGTGCCTTTGCCATGCCATGACATCACCCGTGCGTTAATTGGTGGCATTCCCGCGGATGGGAGGCACTGGCCGGTGTCCTTGGGCTCACTTCCGTGATACAGAACAGAGACAGTGCCTGTCTCCTGCCAGCCTCTTTCATTGCCAGCCTTCTGGCAAAGCTTAGGACATTTATAAAAACAGTACAGTACTTTATTTAGCCTCTAGTGAGAAAAAGTCACTTCACAGCTCCAGTTTAGGCACAAGGCACTGACAAGCAGATTAAAAAAAATATATATCCTTTACATAAAAACATTTCAAATGAATACATGAAAGTTGATTTGTATTCCAGATGACCTCGCAAACCAGGAGATTGAGCTGTGCCTTTTATCTCCAGAGAAATGGGTTCAAATCCTGATTAGCCCATAGAGGAAATTCCATTTAATGGTGTAATTTTGGTGGGCTGAAAAGCTGTTCCCTGCCTAGAACCACCATCTATTATGGCATGATTGGCAGACTGTGTTCAAGACAGAACAAGAACTTCACCTCATCTCTACTCTTATTACTTCAGCCTGCCATGAGCTTGCAGTTCCCAACCCTCAGCTCCCACAGAGCCTGAGAAAAGAGGGGATTTGTGGCAAGAACAGAGTCCCCACAGCTGTGTCCGGGCAGGGCAGAGCCTGCCTGAGGCTACTGGGGGCCGTGGTGGGGCCAGGAGAATGGAGAGGTGGCACAGGGGGGGAGCCTGAGAAAACGAGGAAGCTGTTGGAGGGATGTCTCAATGGAAAGAGATGGAAAGTAGGAGAGAATAGGAAAAAAAGGAGTGAGGATGGAGAGGGAAAGGATGCATGGATAAGCAAAGGGTGGGATGAAGGTTTGCCCAGAGATGAAGGCAATAGAGCAGAATGGGTGTAACTCTGTTTAAACAGCAGAAGGAAATGTCAGCTGTGAGAGGAAGTCACACAGGGTCATGATGTCACCAAATGTTCTCACTGTGGCTGGTGGTCCTGGTGTAGAAATGCCCTTAGACCTCACAGGATTGTTGTTTCCCCAAGTCTTCATTCTTCAGAGCACAAAACACTGTTTTGCAGGGGAGCAGAAAATCTGCAAGACAGATCAGCAGCCAGCTCAGGCCTCCATCATATCTTTGCAGAAGCCACAGATTAAGCAAAGAAAGGCCCATCTTCAGCCTAATCAGTGCAGTATTTCCATATTGTCTGGCTGTATTTCTCCTGTCAGTGGGAAAAGCCCACATGGGGTCCTGCCAGGTGTTCTCTTTAGGCAGAACAAGTGGAGGAAGGCAACAGGAATTTTCACTGTGACGCTGGGGAGCCTTGTGACCCTGTTCAATGAAGGGCTGTGAGCAGACACAAAACTTTGTCACTTTGAGGTGTTTCAGCAGTGGATGAGGACCTGTAGGTGATGGCTATGATGGCATTGCTGCCACACCAGGACAGCTTTTCAGCCAGACCTCAATGTTCTCCTCTCTGTCCTTTCCATAACCCCCTTGGGTGTGAGAACAAGGGATGTGCTCACAAGAGACCTGTTTGGGGTGGTCTTACTCAGGACAACCAAATCTGAGTTTAGAAGGGTAACGATAATGAGGAAAAATGTTATAAAGTCAACCTGATGATGAAGTGCAAGCTACAGTGTTCTGGGAGGAGAAATACAAAAAGAGGATTTCCCAGCTGGGAAGCAGCATCAGGAGGGACTGAGGGTGCAGAGGGGACAAAAGGCTGAGGGTAAGGACAATATCAGGTTTCCTTTCCTAGCTGCAGTTCCTCCAGCTGTGAAAGCTGCTGTCCATTATCCTGCTGCTCATCATCTCCTCCCACCTCAGGTTTCAGCTTTTTCATACCTGTTTATCCTCAGCTTCACCTGGGCCTGCTGACCTGGTGATCAGGAAAGCCCTGTTGTTTGAATTATTGCCTCTAACCTGGGCTGTTCACCCGGATTGTGTTTGGAGCAATCCCCTGGCAGTTATGCTGCTGACCTGGGAGGGGGAGAGCCTGCAGCTGGGGGGTGGTGATAAGCAGCTGGAGTGGGTGAAAAGAAATAAACTTTTCACCCAGCTCAGCTGCAGGCAGAACAGGATGTGAGGCTGCAACCTAAGACATAGGAGATAATTATTCTACTCCACTTGGCACCGGTGAGGCCTCAGCTGGAATAGAGTGTCCAGTTTTGGGTACTGTGCTGTAAAGAAAAATGTAGACAAACTGGAGAGAGTCCAGGAGAGAGACACTGGAAATATCAGAGGCATAGAAGGAACAACCTAGGAGGAAATGTTGAAAGGATTGTTTGTTTAGTCTGGGAACAGCAGAGTCTAAAGAAGAGCTGTGATAAAAATCTTGCAATATTTTAAAGTTTATTGTAAGGAGGATGGTGATAAATCTTTCCCCATGCTTGCTGGGGAAGAGGGAAAGAATGAACCAGCTTTATTTGCAGATAATAAAATTTAGGTTTGACTAGGAAAAACTATCTAGATAAGAGAGTGATGCTGTAAAACCAGGCAGGGAGTGCATGGGTCTTGTTAAAATTCAGAAGGGTGTTTTATTTTAATAATGAGCATCGAAAGAATAAAGATGTTTCTTGTTTAAATAACTCTTCTGGGCTAATGCCTGGGACTGGGTTTCCACATGCTGAGAGTCCAACCATGTGGATGCACTTGCAAGGAGCAGCTCTTGGCCTGCAAGCTCCAGGGGAAACTCTCCTTTGTGAGCAGTGTATGCAAACCCCAACAGCCTGTGACTGATCTCTTTTTCTACATATTCTTGCAATACGAATAAGCCCTCATGGAATACACGATCTGTATAAAATTTTACAAATGCAGGAATAACCTTTCTCTTATGATCCCATTTCTGGCCCCACTGTATTTCTTCCTTGCAGGTTCATATGCTATATCTCTAATCCCTTGTTTGTAGATTTGGTATGTGCACACAGCCAGAGATATATCCCTGATTGCTGTTAATCCTTTGAGTGTTTTTACATTATACAGCATATGTCCAGGGAAAGTTCTGTCTTGTGCTTTAATGATACTCCCTGATCCTCCACCGACACTCCTGGAAACAGAAAATCACACCAGCCTGTTTCCATCCCAGGGAGTTCTCAGGCTGTGAATTGGATTTTATTCCACATCACAGAAACAAAGAACCACTGAATATTTTCAGAAGTTCAGTCTGATTTGTTTGCAAACCTAGAAAAGAAATGGAAGGTTGGTCTAGAGGCTGGATGTGGAGGAAGGAAGTCAGCACACAAAGCCCCCACACCACATCTTTGGACTTGCCTATGACCTCACAGGGGTCAAAATCCATGGCTGGAGCTGGTAAAAAATTTTTTTTTGAGGCCTATGATAGAATGTGTTTTTCTCATGAAGTAAACCCTACAGAGAATAAATATATTTGCTATTTTGGGGGTGGTGAGGCTCTAGAACAGGTTGCCCAAAGATGATGTTGATGCCTCATTCCTGGAACTGTCCATGGCCAGGCTGGATGGGGCTTGGAGCACCTGGAATGTGTCTCTGCCCCATGGCAGGGGAACTGGAATGAAGTGATCTTTCAGGTTTCTCCCAGTCCAAACCCTTCTATGATTCTAGGACTCTAATATCAATTGGTTTGGATTTTAAGTGTAACTTCAGGAATGAGTGCTTTCTGCTGCAGGGTTTTACTTTAGTTGCAAAATCTGTCAGACGTGTTTTACTTTAAATTCCCGGTATATATGCTTAACCTTCATTGCACCTTGAGGTAATTTATCTGTAAATGAACACTAATCAAGAAATCTGAAGTCATGTGGGATGCTTCTAATATTTTGAAGATAAGTAATATTAAGCCTAAATCACATTTAAAGAGGATATTAATTGAAGTAGTAGAGCAGGACAAATCAGTAAAACAGAACAGACAGTCAAACTGGGTTATAGTTGCATCGCTTTCCACAAAAGCACAAAGTACCCATCGGGTATTAATTACAATATTAATTAATATTTTTTACAGTTCTTTGCAGAAGATAGGTGTCTACAGCATGTGTTGTGCAGAACCAAGAAGTGGTCAGTTTTGCCTACTAAAATAAACTGGGAAAGGAAACCAGATGTCAAAACCTCCTCTGCTGGGGGGTTGCTGGTTCACAGGAGAGCTCCTGGAGATGCTTTGAGCCCACAGCTCCATGGTGAGTCCTCCAGCCCCTAAACCCTGGCAGTTCTGCAGGGGATTAGGATAACTCTGTGCTCCCAGGTCTTCCTGTCAGAGCTGCGGCATCATGAAAGGTTTACTGGGATAGAAAGAGAAGACAGGAAAGGGTTGGAGGGAGGACAGGGAGGACTTATTATCCTTGATGTAGATATTGAACAGCTGGACTTCAAAGACTGTGTTAGTGACCCTAGGCTCCATGTAAAACCAGTGGAGAGGAAAAGGAACTCAAGATATTCGTCTCAGGACAGGAAATGCCTGGCATTCCCTGGGATTCCCTGCTGCCTATAGGAGACATGTAGGTACCTGGATAGTGGTGAAGTTAGCTGAGGTGACCTTATGTGGCCTATTGGCTATGGCAGTCTCCTGGGAGGAGAGATCCTGAGCTCTGGCCTCTGCTTCAGGGACTTCTGATGGAGTTTGTGCAAATGACCGGTCACACGGACACAAGCATTAGTGAATGCAGTGTCCCTTCTTCCTCCAGTCGAGTGCATTATCCCAGGGGCTGAGTTCATTATCCCAGAGGCTGAAGTATCCTTAGGAAAGTGGGAGGTGCATGTTTGAATGTCCTTTTACAGGAGAAGGAACTTGGTTTACGTGCTGCTTCCTGGAGAGTGCTTTGACCATTAAGCAACTGGCAGTGGGAACCATGTCCTGCACAGCCCCTGCTCTGTGATGCAGCAGGGCTGCTGTTACCTTCTGGGAGGAGGAAGACCTGCCAGGAGGTCTTGCAGGAGCCTGGACAGACTGGTTGTTTCAGAGGGTTTAGGCTGAAGAGCAATTTCAGAGCCCTGATGAACTCGGAAGTGAGCTGGGTGCTGGCTTGTCAGGCCTGAGGCTCTTCCTAGGGAGGAGCATGAGACATCACAGTTAAAAAGACTGGCTCTTCACTCTCCACACCTGACATCTGGGCAGAGCACACCTGAATCTCTCCCAAGGGTATCAAACCCAGCTCCTGTTGGTTTCCCCTGGGTTTCTGGCAGCCCTTGGATGACCCATGGTGGATCACAGGGGTGAGGCACTAGCTGAAGGGCTCTGGGTGACAGCTGCTCCAGGACACTGCTGGTTTTCCCAAACCTTGCAGCATACCCCAGTAAAAGCCTTGCAGGCAGAAGGCTGTGCTGCAGACCAGTGGGATGGAGAGCAGGAGAAGGAATGACACAACACATTACAGCCAGGGAAAAGGATTCTGCATCAGGGATTATGTAACTTTTGACATGTCCTACATATCACGATCCAGTACCAGGGAGCTCACGCTGTGCCCTGCCACGTTAGCAGGGCTCACTTTAGACAGCCACTGTTAAATGACATTCCCGTCCTGTCAGAGCTTCTCCAATTTCATGTCTCCCACGTCCTTCTGGGGCAGCTCCTCAGCTCCTGTGTGCTGCGTGGCACCGGGCTGGAGCTGCACGCTGCACGTGCCTGTGCCCGGCCAGAGCCAGGGGAAGCTGCTCTTCTCTCCTGCTTCAGCTCCCTGCAGAAGGACGGAGCCTCATGGAGGAGCCCTTCACCCCACTGCAGGCCAGCACCCAACAGGACGTGGTTTGCATTTAACTGCACCTCAGGAGTAGGAATCCTCCTTTGGGAAGCAAAATCCTTTGGCACTGTTAGCAGACCAAACCCATCCCTGCTGGCTTTACGGCCCCTGATGGCTTTTCCACATTTCACATGGGACTGAGCTCTCAAATGCATTTTACAAACTTGATCAACTCCCTCCAATGTCTGCCGGGGTTTGTTTTCCCACTGATATTTTGCTTATTCCAAATGAACTCCACACCTTGATTTTTTTTTCATTAATTTTTTTTCTTTCAGCAGAGAAAATAGGCAAGTGAAAGTGCATCACATGTACAGTCTGGGAAGAGCACAGAGACAGCCAGGCAGCCATTGCAGGGGTTTGGCACCTTGCTCAGGAATGAGCACATGCAGGTAGAATGTTATTCTGCTGCTCCTGCTGAGCACTCAGCAGTTCAGTCTCTGCTGAATCCCAAAGTCGAGCAAAAAGCAGCTGGTTAAGGTGGAATTTGAAAATCAGTCATAAGATAAACAGGTTGCAACATTAAGCACTCTCCAAGGGAAAAGCAGTGTGCAGCATATGTTCTTACTTTGGAAGATATTTAAAAAAAAAAAAAACTTTAATGGACTCTTCACTGGCTTATGGTAGTGGAGCTGTTAATTAATTAAATAACTATATGTGAATGGCATCCATTGGGAAAGAGCCTCACAGCTTCCAGATGCCAGTTATTGGCCCCATTACGGACCTAAAACTATTACAGTAAATCATTACATGCTCCAAGATGAACTGGCACACGATTGCTGTGAGGAAGGATGGAGCTATTCTCACTTGTGCCATTTTTTGCCAGTTTTTATCTAGTGAGATTAATTAGTACTTTTAGAAGTGCAAGTCAGAGCTATAAAATATTAAAGGATATTCCATCAATGGAGTGGAGACCTGCTTAAGCAGGGCTTTTAAAACTTTTGGATGTTCACGGGTAGATGAGAGTTGGAAGAGATAATGAACAACATCTGATTTTGATTTTTTTTTTAAAGAAAGGTCAGATTTATAGCTAGTGGGACTGCATGAAGCCTCCTTTGTGTGCTATGGGAATACTCAGAGGAGGACATTAAAGTTTATCACTGAAGTTCAGGTGCCAGGTAAGCAAACAGTTTCTCAGGCCAAAACCAATCATTTAAGGCAGTTATTCCAAACAGAAAATCAACCAGAAAGTATTAAATAACCTTTTAGCCTGGATCCCCTGCTGGGAGGGGAACATTTTCTGACATTGGATGGCAGCCTAGAATCTATGATCTGGCCTAGAAATGGCTTTTTTTTTCTTCTTTTTTAATTAATAAGCTATAAATTCTCACCCCAAATGACCACTGTGGACCTCTCTGTCTTTTTAGGCTGTGAGAGGTAAAACCACTGAGTCACCTACATCATCGCTTGCCCAGACAGAGCGTCCTTTGAAAATCCTCTTGCCTGCTCTGTCTGTTTTGAAGCCCAAAAGCTGAGTACTGAAGAGGCACTCCAGGGACCGTTTATACAGTTTACCCAATAATTAGTTATTAGAGACATTAATTCATGGATAGACACTTCCTCTGAGAAATTATTCCACAGCTGAAATTCCTCCCACAGCTGGACGAGGCAGGCTGAGCACATGGGGCTGGAGATTTTGCAGTCCAACAGCCAGAGCTGGGGAGGAGCAGTGCTGAGGGATCTGCTGCTGACACTGTCCTCTTGCTCCAAGCCCCACTCTGCACCACGTGCGAAATCTCTCACCTGAACCTGAGTTCAAGCAGGGTTCAAGTGGGGCCGGAGGGGCCAAGGGGGCTACAAGGAGCCACTTTTGCTGGAGCTGGTAAGCAGCCCTCCCACACAGCCCTGCTGGGGCAGACTGAGAGATGCCAGCACTGATAGGCCTCTCCTGCTTAACACAGCAACCTGTTTGTCCAGAAGGACAGACAGGATCTCTCCTGGCTCAGTGGGAAAGTGTCCCAGACTGTTCCGGAACAAAGAGCCTCCACACGCCCCCGGGACACGGACCAGGGGTGGCACTGGGGCTGTGGGTGAAATGCTCTGCTGCTCAGCCACATCACATCCAGGTCAGCCTGGCTTGGAGGACATCATCACTTCCCTACACCACGCTGTATAAGATACAGGGTAGACCACGTGTCCAACAGCTGTTCATCATGGGTAGAAAAATCAGGTGTTTGTTGGGTGGGGGGATTCACAAGAGAATGGGTATCTCAGGAAAACCAACCTCATCTCACTGCTTCTCCTAAAGCAAAGGTAAGGCCACATTCACACAAATCCTACAGGGAAGTGAGACCTACTGTACGAGAAATGCATGAGTGAGGGTTTGCTGACTAACCCCTAGTTAAAGGAAACAAATTGATTTATTATACGAGCATGACAAATTGAGGCACCGGTCTTGCAAGTTGGGCTGTGTGAGCAGCTCCCCGTGTCCACGTGGCTCTGATACAGCCCAGTAAGGCTGACAGCTGGGAGTTGGAGTTGCCAAACCGGGAATATTGCTGGCTCAGTCGCAAAAGGTTGGAAAGTTTGTGGTTATACTTTTCTGACGCGTCCGAGATTTGGGTTGGAGCCATGGGAGCTCCAGCTCCTCTGCTGAGGCACAAGGACAGGCAGCTGCTTTGTCAGCCTTCCCCAGCGTGTGTGCTGGTAAGAAAGCACAGCCTTTTCTGTTTTTAAATGAAAACAAATTGCTTTTAGGACCTTGGATCTGAAGAGGGGAGTGTCATCGTGTGTCCAACACAAACAAAAAACCGAGCTGAGCCAAGACCAGCCCAGTGCTTCTTTCCCATTCTCTGGCTGTAAACACAAGAGACTCCTCTTGGCTTGTGTGAGAGTGGGAGGGAATGCAATCACCAAGCAAAAAATGTTGTTTCTACTTGGTAGTTTAACGTCATGTAGGCAGGAGTTGTGCTTTTCTACTGAGCACACTTTTCTGCTCCGTGGAGTCTTTGACTGGCCTGTCCTTGTAGTAGAGGAAAATAAACTGAGATAAAATGCAGCCACTTTTTTCTGCAACAAAGATTATTACACTTCATTGGATTTCTTCCTGAGTGGAACATGCATACCAAAAATAGCAGTGTGGTCCTAAGCCATCAACACTGATGTGTTTGGTGGGAAAGGGCTCCAAGTCACTGGGGCATGGAGAGTACAGGGGACTGGGGACAGATGTTTAGATCAAGGATTTTGATCCAGAACAAGGTGGAAATGAGTGCCAGTCATCACAGACTGGGAACAGGACATTTGTCTGTGTGCATTGAGCCTGTGGATACCTCTACAGGACTCGGAATCACAACGTGAGACAACAGCCACTGTCAGCATGGCCTGATGTCCTTCTCCAGCCAGCACCACCTGGCTCTGCCTGTGCATGTGCTTTCCCAGCCACCATAGTAATTTTTTCATGCCCCATGTTCTGAGTAATTTGGGAAAGAAGCAGGAAAAAGGAAGAGAGCCATATATAATGATCGTAGAGTTAATGGTGGATTTCAAGTTTCTAGGTGGAGGAATAATGGATTAGTGTTGGAAGTCTGGTTCAGTTATGTATGTTCTGGCAGACACAGCTGGAGGAAACCTTGAGGTGTAGATGAAAAGTCCATTTTCACTTTGTAAAGATGTATGCACACCCTTAACTTTAAAGGTATAAATTTTCCCGTTGACTTCCCTGGAACTATTCATGCATTAAACATATGCATGAGCCTTTCTAGAAATAGGGAATATAAATGAGGCCACCAAAATAGTTAACCAGAAATACTTTCTGTACAATGGAATAGAAAAATTTACAAGAGGTGTGCACATAGGAGTTCTTAGGAACAGAAAAATGCAGGTCACATTGTTAAAGGACAGGGCATCAGTGCTTGTGTATGAGAGGGTGTTTTCAGCGACCTACAGAGCAGACTGGAGTGCAGTTTGCTTTCGTTACATTAATTAAGCAATTTACTGGAATTTAGCATGTGGCAGGTTGGCAGGAGGCAAGTTTAACTTGGGTTGTGTGGCTGAGATCCTTTCATTGCGTTGACAGCCTCGAGTCCTGCCAACAGAGCAGCACACTCAGTACATTTCTGCTGGTGGCTTCTGTGCTAAGTCCAACTTAAACAATTCCATTGGGGCCTGACAAAGGGAATGGATAGAAATTAGCAGGATCTACATTACTTGAGCAGTCTGTTGTGAGCAAGATATCACCAGTCTGTTTATAAGTAATGCATTTTCATTCAAGCAGTAGCTTACCTGGGCCAGCAAGAATTCTGTTAGCTATTAGCATGTAATTATTTTTTAATATTCACATGGAAAATGTTTTTATTTTTATTGTCTGTAACTGTTCTTCACATTGTTTTTCTTGATAGGTTTATTGTCTAGGTTATGCTGTAGTCATTAGTATTTAAATCTATAGGTTTTTCTGGAATTGCCATGGCTTGTTTGGGAATGTCAGCTACACAAACTTCCAGCAAATAAGCAAAATTGAGACTTGAACTGGTGGTTGAAGAACAACATGAACACAGCCTATAGCACAATCAAAACCATTAAAAGCCAAAGGCCACTTGTTTGGCAAAGCTGCCCTATACTCAAGCCTTTTAGACCTGTGTTTGTTAAAATACCTTAAACCAGACCTTTAAGCTTTGCTGTTTTCATGGCAGAAGCCTGGGCAAGTTCCATCCTCAGCCATCTTCTATGTTTCCTTTGATGAAGTAAAAATGAGTACTCGAACAAGACCATCAACTAAAAGTCTGCAAAAAAGCAATCCCTTATTCAGGAGTACTTAAGGCTTTTATACAGTTTCACAGGACTGAGGGGGTTTGGGTCTTTGTATCAAGACTACGCTCTGACCTCTCTTTTCTTCTGTATTCAAAACCTAATGTCACCCTGCTCAGGATTACCCAGATCTGCTTTTCAGTATCAAGGCAAATTAACTGGTGAGAAGGAAAGCTGTGGGGAAACAAGGCAAATCCAAAATGAGATGAGGCTTCAGTCTCTACTCCAGTCTCCACTTGTATTTATTCTGGTTTCCAGCAGGCTTCTTTTGGCAAAGAGAGATTTACTGCTTGAGCTTTGGCACAGTGTTTCAGACAGGGAGGAGAGCTGGGACAAGAGACCACAGTGTAAGAAAATGCACCTCACATTCAGTTTTCATTAAACAAAAGGATTTCTCCATTGCCTTTGAATGTCCTCTTCTGTGTCATGATAGCTTTGCAAGATGAAATGCCTTCTGTCCTATCAGTGTGTTGCTGTTGTTCACAAGGATCCTGGTGGCAACTAAATATATGTTTTAGTCTGTGTATGAATTAACCTTTTAGTTTTAGTATATCCTACCCCATAATTATACTGAATTGGTTTTGGAGAGTCTGAAAGCCTACCTGCTTCCCAAATATAATGGTTTTGGCTTCAAATAAATGACAGGACAACAGTGACACTGAAATCATCCAGAGCAGAGAGTAGCCAGGATCAATTCTACATACTGAGAATTCAGCAGGTTTTGAAATTTTGCACTGATATTTGATGATTTCTTATCCTAACAGAAAGCACTTCTGTTTGTGTCACCTTAATTTTCCTAGAAACTAAACTTTGGTCTTGGAGAAAACAGGTTGTAGGATCAAAAGATCTAGAAAACCAGCCTTGTTATTCTATGTCTGCATTTTTATCATCTTCAGGCTCTAATTCAGCTGTGCTGCACATGTAAAAGTGCAAATTCAGAAGGAATAGTTCAGAGTTTGACTTTTGGATTTCAGATCTGCAGAATTTTCTTCATGAACCCAGTGAGTTCATTTAAACACCTGCCTGCAGCGCCGCCTGCTCTGTGTTTTAGCACTCCCTCCTACTTTTCCCATTGTCCATGGTATCTTTGATCAGTCCATGAGTGGAGCAACACTGCGTTGAGGAATGCACAGCCCAAACCAGAGTATGTTTTTAGTTCAAAAAGTAAACCCAGAGAATGTTATTTTCTTGCCTTTGGGGTAGGATACCACACACACTCTGTCTTACCAGAAAAGGAAGTATTGGGAAATTTTGTTTCCTAGAAGAGCTATTAGAAGCAGCAATAAACCCCAAACCAATGCAAAGAGAAAAGCCTGTTTTGTAACTTTGACACTCTGTTATGCTGCTCTCTCTCCTTACTATTTGGTTCACAGCCAGCACAGCCATGAGGTTGGGTAAGGTATCACCAAGACTGGGGGATGCAACCTCTGTCCTTCATCCAGAGCAAGAAAACCACTTGAGCTTCTTTACAAAACAGAAGTGACTTCGACACAAAGCACAAGCGCGAGATCCCACCAGAGCAGAGCCATGAGCAGAGCCACGGAATTTGATCAGAATGAGAGACAGGGTTTGCCTTTAGTGATATCTGTACTCTGTGACACTGCCACCACATGTGAGCATTGTGCAGCTCTAGAAGGGAGCAGAGCCAGCTCTCCCTGTGCCAGGAGGGATGCCAGGAGCAGTGTCCTGGTCCAGGAGCCGTGCTGCACCTCCCAGCAGGTGCCTCCAGGTGAGTCTCTTTCAGGCTGTGCTGTGGTGCTCTGTCACAGGAGTAAATTACTGACATCAGCGTGAGCTGATCTGCAACCAACAAAGACCTGATAATGTCAGAAATTCCCATTTCCACCACTGAGAAAGGCTGATTTGCTACTGTGGCATGGTGAAAATCAGGCATATTAGGATTCCCCTTCTGAGTCCAGGGGGGCTTCACTGACTCCTCTGCCACGGTGGGAGATGGAACCTTTCCTGAGCATTTAGCAGCCAGCAGTGGATCATGGACACTCTCTGGCAGGCACTAGGCAGCTGAGCCCTGCTTGCCTCCAGCTAGCACTGACTGCTCCTTGATTTAACCACACCTGTGGGAGCAAAGGAAAAAGCTCAGCCAGTTCCATACTTATGGAATCCCACAGGACATTTCCACAAAATTGACAACTGTGCTAGTAAGTACTTTTTTGTGTCTGCTTGAGGGACTGAAATGTCTAAGTTATTATCTGCAGCAGGGACTTCAGGCTTAATAGACTCAGAGTGCTTGTGCAGGCCATACAATCAATGGGAAGGGGCATGTAGTGTCAGCCTGCAAGATTTGTTGTGAACAGGATTGCAGAATAATCATATTTGGAATGCCACCATGGATTTTAAAGATGGTGAGTCCTTTCCTTTAACTGAGTGGGCTATTCAAATTCCTGCCTCCATCGGCTTCTGTAACTTCATTGCCTATGCAACTGGTCTATAGCATTTGCTTAGGGGATTCATAAATTTCTTTAAAAGCATCATTTTTTTCTGATGGGTGAAAATACAAGCACCTGTATAATTTCACGAAATGTGATTTTATTGTCAGAAAAGTGCCACTGATGCATATGGTAATTGAAATGCAAGCAGTGCCAGTAGTATCACTGCAGAGACACTAAGTTAAATCATTAAAATAAAGGATGAGGGAAAGTTTAGCCATGACCTTGTAAGTGAATGCTCTTCATCATGGGCAAGATTTCTTAGCAGCCATGGGGGCAGGGTGGCCTCCCACCAGTTTCCTGCTGGGAGGAAGGGGTTGAATGGTGTCCCATCTCCAGTTGTGACATGAGCTTCCAGCGGCAGTATGTCCACCAGGACATGCTCACAGGAATTCGGAGGAGCAGAACGGCAGCTCTGGTGATGTCTCCTCTCCAGCCAGGTTTTCCTCTTCATGGTGGCTGCAGGCTGCTCCTGCAACCCCCTGACCTTTTGAGAGTGTGCTGGTTTTAGCTAAGCCATTCTTTGCTACTATGGGCATTTTTCTACAGGCTCTGGAGAGAAATGGAGCCCTTTGCCTGCCAGCTTTTGATGACCAAATGGCTCTCCTGTTTCCCATACTTCAGCAAAACCTTGAGGAGTTTCCTAAACAGCCTCCCCTCTTCTCAACCCCTCCCCCTCTCACCTCCCTCCTCACAGAGATATTGGGATGGAGACAGAACTGTCAGTGATGGAGCCTGAGATGTGTCTCAGAGACAGCACTGCCCACCACAGCATGG
Organism: Hypocryptadius cinnamomeus; assembly: GCA_013400635.1. Taxonomy (NCBI): domain Eukaryota; kingdom Metazoa; phylum Chordata; class Aves; order Passeriformes; family Zosteropidae; genus Hypocryptadius; species Hypocryptadius cinnamomeus. Next base: position 15,710 of record VYZP01034678.1, on the reverse strand, counting down.
TCTTCTCCTTCAGCAGCATGAGAGCGTTCAGATATTCTAACTCAAAATTCCTATTCATCCCTTGACAGGAGATGTAGAGTCCATTCCTTGACCTTTACTAAGCCATCTTTGGGGCCTTGATTTCTGTCTGCCACTGCAGGAATCTCACAGCCTTGCTTAGCCGCCTTTTGGAGCAAAGGCCTAAAATCTTGTCCTTAATATTCAAACCCGAAGATTTCTTTTTCCTATCTCCCCCACGGCTAGAAGGTCTTTAGCACAGGCCCAGTGAGATGTATGAGAAAGAAACCTGGCAAAAGGTTTAAATTAACTCTAGTGGTTGTGCCAATTCCTGCAGAACGAGAGTGCCAAGATCCAAACATGGCTGCTCACCAGCATTTGGCAAGGCGGTGACATCTTGTCACCGCTATCCTGGAGCACTGAGGCCCACACAGGTACAAGGACCAGCTGGCTGGGGCACGATGCAAAGCAGGGTGGGAAAGCAGAGGGAAGAGTGCCAGACTTTTCCCAAACGAAGTCACAGCCCCGTTTCTTCAAAATCATCTACTCAAATGTGACGTTACTCCTGATTGCCAACAGCATCAAGCCTCCACAGCTACTTACCACTTAACTGATGTGTCACATGCGTTCAAGCTTCCCTGTCTGGGCAGCCCAGTCTGTGCTAGTAATAAAGAGTGTACATAAACCCTCAGCAAAGGAGAGAAGCACTCACTTTCAGTGAAACTTGCTCTTGCCACAGAAAGCTGCAAGAGTACTCTGGAGCTAAGTGCTGACTGTTGGGAAGGTGCCTAGAGCTGGAGGGAAAAAACCCCAAACATAAAATGTCTGCTTTTACATTTAATTCCTCCTGGGTCCAGAGCAGCGGCATTTTATATTTTCATTATAAATAAGCTATAAAGCATCTACGTAGAGGAATCCATATTCCCAAGTGGGAACAAATACAGGCCCACTCTGGTCAACCTTCTCTTTGAAAGTATTGCCATGCCAGACAGGTCAGTGAAGTTCATGGGCCCGTTTGTCACACTCCATGTTATTCAGAGCCCAGTGCCACTCTGCTGTCTTCTGTCTCACACAGGGACAGCCAGACCTTTGATTTCAGGGACTGCTGCAGGGCATCAGTTCTCCATCCAGATCATGCACATGCATTGTAGTCATGTTCCTTTACCTGTCTGAAATTTTTTTCCACTGTCAAAGTCTTCCAAGCCCTCCCAGTGCCTCCCCTTCTTTACAAAATGCAGGGGTCCTGTGCTACTCTGTAGCTGTTGGACACACTGCACCTGTCTGCAGCTTTTACACAGGGGAGAATTCACTGCAATTTCCTACACCAGTTGGAGTTTGCTGCTGTGGCACAGGTTTATCCTGATGTGGGTGTTGAGTTTGGCATCAGGCTTAGTAATGGCAAAATGATGTTGCCCATCGCCCCAGTAAGGTATTTGCACATCAAAAGTACATTTGAATAAAGAAGTTCAGGGGGCATTTTATTAGAGCAGCCACAGAAAAGTAAAAAGTCATGTTCCTCTTCAGACACAGATGGCTTCTATACAGCTGCTATTAAAGTGGTATTTCTTCTTCCTCTGTCCATTACTCTCCAGCAAAAATACCATTGCAGGTATGTTTCCACAGGAGAACATTTATCTTCTGCCATTTCCAAGCTCCAGGAAAAATTAAGTTTCTGAGATTAGTTATATAAGAAAAAGAAAACTTGAATTTTATGTGCAAGTGCAAACTTAAACCAAGCAAACTGTTATCTGTATTTTATTTGCTCTATAAAAAGCCTAGGAATACAAAGAACTTTTAACTGAATATAAAACTCAACATTTTCTTTCCAGGTGTCCACAGAAATACCAGTATAGTAGAAAATAAATATAAAACCTGCAAAATACCTTAATTTGGTTTTGCTAAGAAGCCCTCTCATTATGAAAAGAATGGGGGAAAGGGTGAACTAGTTCCTCTTTATTTCAAGCTTGCTGCTTTAATTCCATGTTGCATATGAAACAACAAACAAAATTCTAAGGAATGTAAAAAGTTCCTGTGTCTACAAAAGCCTTAATAATACCACCCTGAGCTGAAGAACAATGGCACTGACATGAAAGGATTTTCATTTCTAAGAAATACCTTAAATCAGAGTTCAGGAATACATGTATTCCATGCTCTTCTGCAGGGCTGATTTAAACCAGACCTAACATAAAATGTGCTTCCTCCCTGGGAGACTGAGTTGCAGCAGCTCAGGGCACCCCAGGTGAGACAGTGGGCTGGAGACAGGGTGGTACCTCAGGTCTGGGTGAAAGAGGAGAATCTGCATTAAACAGAGTATTCCAGGTATAATGATACATTTCATACACTGTTCCTGGCTCACAAGGATGGACTGCAGTCTCCAACAACTACAATTGGTACAAAATTTGGAAAATTATCCACTTGAAAAATGGCAAACCCCATGTTTAATAACCACAGAGCATCAAGGTACAAACAAAATTGCTGCTTTCCATGTTCTTTATCACTGCATCTTTCTGAGACTTGTATCCTAAAGGTTCATTTTTCCAAATGGCATAATTTTGGCAAAGGATGAGGTCAGTGAACTCCCAGATTATGTACTACCTATCCCTCCTACAGCATTACAGGGATATGCAGATGCTCAGCACCTCAGAAATCCAGCCTTATATACAGCTAAAACAAATGTGCAGAGCATGAATATTACAATTACCAGAGAATTAAAAAAATCTGTCTGCATTCAAAGTAAAAATAAAACTGGGAAATTTCAAAATTTCCTGAGGTGCTCTTTTTGATCAACTAGAACTTTGGCTTCATTTCAATTTAGGCATTTCTTTTATAGCACAATGCAAAATACAAACTACATTGTGAAGAATATAAAAGCTTTTTTTTCCAGATGGGAATGCCAGAACATATCCATTGTTTTTTTTCTCAAGCATATTCTTTAGCAAGTATGATTTTATTAAGAAGTTAATAATCAGTGAAGTTGTATTCTCCAATGGAAAGTGGGGCTGTTTGTTTTTGATTTTTTTCTAGTAGAAATTACATAGTCCTTGAATTTTCAGATTTTAAAGTTCTCAAGTTCTTCTTGAAATTTCCCATTCTTTTTTACAAAAAAATTCAATAATGCCCTTTATCATAATTCATACTGGATGTGTCTACTCATAGTAAACTATCTAACTTGGGTCCACTCTAGGCTGAATGGTTTTTATATATTTTTTCATGCATTTGTGTACTTATGCAGGTTTTGAAATAAAATACATATTGGTGCTGATGGATGAGAAAGCACAAATGAAGTGACAGTCTATAAAATCATCAGCTCTGGGAGATGTCGAAAAGGCAAAGTTTGCTGATGTGTCAGAGTAAAAGAACTGATGGCATGAAGAAGTAATCAGATGGAAGGTTTAAAATGAGAAGGGAAAAAAGGAAGTTTTCCCACAGAAAGACTAATTAAACTGAAGTCATTGTGAACAGACACAGTGGAACCCAAGAGGGTAACTGAACTATACAAAGCTGGGATTCCAGACATACATTCAGCTTGAAAAAGCTGCTTCAGAAGTCAGGAAATTCAAAGGTAAGTGTCTCACAACAGAGTTTTTTAGGCATCTTCCTCAAAAAGATACTGAGCTAGATACTTCTTCTTAATATGCATTTTTGTTAATAATCTCTTCAATCTAAACTATAAAACGTGCTGTGCAACATGACTGAACAAACATCGCTGTGAGAAGTATTTCCCCCTTGTTTGAGTAATTTGAATTCGTAAGCTAATGTAAGTTTTTGTATTAAATAATGTACTGTGTGCAATTTTCTTTCTTGTAAAGTACTTTGAAGCTTTCAAAGGGCACTCTAGGTTCATAAATAATGTGGTGTTCTTTGCCAGAACTGTAGGGAATTTCTCATAAGTTCTGAATCTTCTTTGCCAGAATTGCAACATGTTACATGCCAAATCCTGCACACAAATGTTCTGCATGTGGCAAATACATATTGGTAAAGACCAGAGGCGTGGCATTCCTGGATTTCTTAGAGAGACTGGGGAAGGGAAAGAAGTGGGAAGGAACAATGAGGACAGGCAGAGAAAAAAGTCTGTGCATCATTTTAAAAAATGAAAAATAACAAAAAAAACCAACCTCCCCTCCCAAAATAACCCGAACTTGCACTTAATTATTTTCAAAAACTAAACTGCTGCATGCAGCACAAACCCACAGGTACCCAGAGCTGGGTCTTTACTTTTCCTTCAGTTATGGAAACCAGGCCTCTATTTCTTTAATAGCTGAAGATTCTCAATGCCAGACATTTGTAAGGGTCAGAACACCTGCAATCCCTGCTCCTCTGAGCACCTGCTAATGTAAATGGAGATGCTGAGAGCCAGGAGAAGCAGCACAGTCAGGATCACCACTATTTAATAGGCTGTGAAAATGAATCCTCTTCTTCTTCTTCAGGCAAAATCAGTATTTCTTATGCCCAAAGCTATAGGGAATAAACCAAGGCCAATGTTTATAAAGCATGAACTCTGGCCTCTTTGCAACCTCTGCCACAGGAAAGCAGGCTCCTACTTCTGGAGCTCGGAAGAGGAGGAGTGTAAAGCAGCAAGACCCAGAAATTCCAACAGGCATTTGGCCACATAGGTTAGACTGCTGAAGGATACCAGGACTTTAATGTGTCTTTGGTTACCATTTTCTTGATTAAGCACAAACAAGTAATGTCAACAGTCCCCTATAGTTTGCATGGAATTGCTGAAGTAATTTAAAAATTTTACCATTCCTTGCCCTTCACTGAATTTCAAGAATCACTGAATTTCAAGAAAATGCTGACAACAATTATTAACCAACCAGCAACAACCAGCTAGTTGAAAAGTTACAAGAAGGTACTTAGACCTAATCAGGCCTTAAGCATCAGGATTTGATAAACATTCACTAAATAAACTGATGTTAAAACTGAACTCCACATTCTGCAACACTAAATGAACGTTTTACTACCTGGTTTCTTTTGAGGTGGCAAGAAACTACAGTAAAACCCTTGCTGTTGCCAGAATTACACTGCTTAGAGAAAAACATCCTGTGTGTTACCAATTGCTGCCATGATTTACAGAGATACGGTCTGTAGTCTGCATCAGTTTCATGTGGAAGTTTTAAAGGTAAAAAGCTTTCTGCAGAGTTTGCAGATTTCTGCATTAGTGTCTGTGTTGTTGCAAAGAGGATCAAGTGGTGCTGTGTCACAAGCTTTTGAAGGAAGTTAGCACATTTCTTCAGGTTCATCTCCTGCAAGGTAAGGCTCTCCCCTCCATTGCTTCTGTCTATCCAATAAAAAGCTGATAAACTGTCTAAAAGCAAAACACAGAGCGAGGGGTGAGCACAGAACAGGTTTTCTAGAGAGTAGAGAGTGAGGAGTAACTGAGTGCTACTACTGCAGCTCACAAGGAAGAGCCTTCCCAGGCACTGCTTTATCATTTCTTCTGTCCCTTGTGCCAGTCTGCTCTCAAGAATGGTGACCAGGCGGAGCATATCGAAATGGTAATCGGTGTCAACAAACATGACTTCTACTTCCAGCCCTCCCTGTGCTTTGGGAATGATGCAGCGGGCTAGCAGGTGATAAAGCATTTCTGTTTTTCCGGTCCCTTCCGGGCCATGGAATTCAATAACATCTCCTGTTCAAAAACAAAGCAGCACGTTGTCAGGTGAGAGCATTTATAGGGCAGAGTTGGTTCTCAGTGTTTTCTGAACCAATACTATTGCACAAATTGGGAAATGCATTTTATTTGACATTCATAAAACTGTTTAAATCCTGGTTGGTATCTACCAAAAGATATTTCAGTTTTCAAGAAAGGCCTCTAAAGTGAAGTTAATCAACTGTGAACAAAGGTTGAAAGCCTCTGCCAGCACCATCTAGGAGACTTCCATCAATAAAAGGTTGGCAACTGGATTTCATCTATATCATTACAGGCAGATAAAGGCAGAAGAGGAAGCTGCTACACAAAAGTGGCTAAGAAACCATCTACACTATGCACACACAATTAAGAAATAACAAAGTAGAGGACGAAACAAAAAAAATTGACATATTAGAGGTCACTTCACATAGATGCCACAAGCTGCATGTCACAAGACTTCTACAGGAATCTGTGACTGGTGAAGAGAACACCAGTAAGTTTATTTGGCACTTATATTCTCCTGCGGTGATAATAATGCGAAACTGCTTTTTTGACAAGGGAGACTCAGGGATTCCTTCAACTCCAGGCAAGGCCTCTGTCTGAAGCAAAGGATCTCTGTTCATAAAAAGACTCAGCCTAATTACCTCATCCATGTGGGTCATAAAATACATATCAAAAAAATTTAAAATGTTAATTAAAAACAGCATTACGCTTCATTAGGAACCCAGTTCTTTTGTTGGATGTGAATGCAAGATACTCTAAAGCCTTATCCAAAGTCTTCTGATGTCTTGTATCAGAGCTAGACCTAGAAGAAGTTAATTTATTAGCTGTTCTTTATAAATTTCTAATTTTGGGAACTGGATTATTTATTTATGACATTTTGGATTTTATAGGCAGAAGGGTAACCACATGGAGTAAGGAGAATCACACAACTGTAACTGCAGGAAGGTGAGAGATTTCCATAGCCTTGGCAAGTGCAAATGGCATAACAGCTTTCCATAGGGGGATGTCAGAGTAGAGAATTGACTGCAGCTTTCCTTAAACATGTTTGTGCCTGCCTGAGTTAACAGGGTTTTTCAAGTCACTGCTCAACTTCCAGAGGATGTCCTCATTCACAAGTGCCTACAATGTCAAGATGCAGTTTGGGATCAGGGGAGCAGGATGGTAGGGAAGAAACCAAGCTCTTCTCCCTTTGCAAGTGTTAAAAGCAATTTACACCTGATGTGAAAAGTCTGTCCATTTCATTGACACTCAGAAATACCATTTATATGAACTTCTGATCCTTTGAAATCTATTAAAAAGCTTGATTGTCTCCCAAGCCCTTATTAAGCTGTTCTGAATGGCTCCCTCACTTCTGAAATGAAAGATAACTACACACCCTGGGACGTAAGTTTTTATTTTCCCTTCCTGTCCAGAGGTCACAGTGCCCGACGCTGACACTTGCAGCCAGTGGCTCTGCTGTCACACAGCCTGTGCCAGAGACATAACCACACCCTGGCAGGGTGAGATACCAGCTTGGAAGAACTCCTCCTAAAAGTGCTGGGTAGGTCATTCCCTCCTATTTTGTCTCTTGCAGTATTTTAGAACAATTGTGTAAGGCAGCTCTTGATAAGGAACAAAGTGTATCTTTTGCCACTGGCTGTGGCACAAAACTTCTGCCACCCTGATTGGCATTTCTGAATCCAGACCAGAACTGAGTGGGGCCAACAGGCAACAGACTGCTTCACCTGCCTTTACAGCAAAACATGACCTGCTGGATTCAAAAATTATTCTGGGAAATAAATGCTTCACTCTTTCCATTTGAAGACATTCTAGCAGGATGTCTGTGTGCTACAGAATGACACTGGATGAGTTTCTTTTTTATTGGCAGAAGTAATAAAACTTATTAGAGTAAAAATTCTAAGTTGAATGACAAAAATCATTCTCAGAGGTTTTTGTGGTGGTGGTTTATAAATGTGAACAGCAAGACAGCCAAGCACCCCTCAAACTTTGCTCAACATTGCCAAAAGAGATCCATAGCTGCCTTGTAGTTTGACCAAGTCACTTGAGTTACTCTGAAAACAGCAACAGCTTGGACTGCAAGAAAACCTCAAGAGAGCTGGGGATTTCTGTGCCTTCCTGATTATCCAAGAGGCTGCCCACAAGGAGAACGGGTGCAAAACAGGAGCCATTTATAGCAACATCTATAAATGTAGGGTTTCACTGAATTAGCAACCAGGCTGTTACAGTAAGATAAGAGGGGAAATTCATTTCTCTGGATCAGAGAGGACAAACCATGACACAGCAAAGGAGGAAGTGAGGCCAGCAACGTTTTCAAGAAGCCTCTGACACGCTGACAATAGGTCACAGAAGAAACTGAGTGATCACGACTAGCATCATCCATTAATGTCAAAACAACTTTGAAAGGAGGATTAGTAAAAAGATACTGACACAGGATGACAACAGGCTGAGAGGGAGAGCAGGAACAGCACTTTAACACAGAAGAAACTTAATGGGAATTTTTTCTATTAGAATTGGTGTTGGCAGACATTAAACATATCAGTAGATGAATGTTCCATTAGCTTGGCAAAACATGCAGAAGACAAACTAATTGGGTTAATAAAAACCTAAGTTTGTGAAGATTTAACAGATGGAGATGGATGAGTAGAGTGATTTCACATGAAATTCAGCACTAGTGAATTCAAGAGTTAGGTTTTAAAGAGTCCCCTAACACATTGCCTGGCTCAGGGCAGCCAGAACTGGCTCATTATGGGCAGACTAAAGAGAATAATAGTCCACTCCTATGGATGGGCATGCAGGTTAAACTAAATGATGCTGAAAAATGTAAATATTTATGTAAGATTAATATATTTTTAACTGAAACACTGTGTGCAGTCCTGGTCATCAGTTTGGTGTTATGTCTTGAATGAGAAGAGCCTTATTTTTGTCTGTAATCAATCCACCTGAAAATGCTGGTTGAACTATTTTCTGACACAGCAGATACAAACAGGCTGTTGGAATACTCAGCAGTAACTTTGTGTGTTTCACATTGTAGGTTACCTTGAAGTTCCTGGGCTGGTCATTTACAATACAGTGTAGAAGCTGTCACTAATATCTATACCATTTATAAGTGAAGTAGAAAGGCCTAATATTTATTCCAAGTTAATGTTGGGTGTCATGCAGTTGGTGAACATCAGAGCCTTACACTGACACCCACACCTTCATGCCAGTGGCACAGGGGAAATATGACTGGCAATAGTGGAAGATTATTTAATGCTTGTGTCACTTTTGCTCCATTCCAGAAGAGCTTAAATGGTATGTAATTAATGTACTTACGTGCTCTTAAATATGCAAGTCCATCATAATTAGAAGCAGTGGTTAGAGTATCACATTTATACCTATATTACCTGTCCTTATTTTACAGTACCCTGACATGCAAGTTTTGAACACTTAACTAAAATGTAACCTTTGGATAGTTTATCAAAACTTCATGTATTTGTTTGGTTCAAATTTCATCTGAAAAAAAGAATAGTTTAGGTCTTTGCATTGCTTTAATCACAGCATTTTAGATGAAGAGCTGTTCAGTATTGACTTCATGGGCAACATATTATAGAATTCCACAGTGACACACTAAAAGTCAAGTTCATGACAAATGGAGAGGTAGGCCTTCAACAGGGATTTAAGGCTGAATAATGTGAACACACATCAAAATAACACATGGCCTCACATGAATACTGTGGTATTAAAAGACAAAGCAAAAATGCAATAAAAGGTGAAGTCCATTTATATATATACAGCTAAAGGGCTGTGCTAATATGTTATGCAGCTTCATTAATGTCAGCCAAAAAGCATGACCAATATGGGTAATAATTGATACCATTTGTTGGAAGCAGAAGAAAAATACAAGTGCTTCAAAAGCTCAATGACTCCGCTGGCACAGAGAAACCAGTGATGAATTTTAGAAGGTTTCCAGCCATGTTAGAACTGAAGTTCTGGAACAGTCTTCAGACAGACATGAACAACCTATAAAGCTTTAAGAGCAAAGCAGATAATTTGACTTGAAATTATGTAACGTTATGGACTGCAGCAAGGGCAGTTAGTGATCCCCAAAAAAGTCTTAAAATCTGTTTGACCAGTACATAACCAGTTCAGCCTCAAACATTTGTTTGTTGTGTGTAAAATTGACTAAAAAATACCAAACATCCAGACTAAAAGATTGTTTAATATTTATGTTTTGAAAAAAATAGTAATATCTCATTTTCTAAAAAAAATAAGACTTTGAGAGTCTTGTGAAGCATACACCAATTTCACTCCTGGCCCTTAATTCTTCTTGTGAGTAACACAGCAGTTCAGAAATGAGAGTATTTAAATATTCTTTTGTGCTCTACTTGCACTGGCTTAGCAGTATTTCTCCACCCTTTATCATTGTTATGTCACATTGGAAGCTTTCAGGGCAGGAATCACGTACTGCTAAAGCCCAGGTGTGTTTTCTAGTGCTGCAAAACAATACACAAAGGGTCTCACAGTGACTGTGTTTGAAGACTAAGCATCATCTCTCATCCAATTATCCTGATTCTTTTTATTGCTTTTTCTGCTCTTTATTCTGAACATTCCATATTTGTGGGAATTCAAGCTGCAGATAAGTGTGCTGCTAACCACTGAAGCCACGTACTTGCTCTATGAAATCCAGTCACTCATACATAAATTCCACAACAGCAGGACCTCACCACTGATCCTCACAGTTTGCCACTCAGATGCCTTTTTTCATATATGTTTTTAGTCTTGTGTAATCAGAGTTGTCTCTTCCATGGGGAAATTCATGAAACATCACACAACCTGGAAAATCAGTCTGACTTCCTGAATAGTGTTATTTTCTGTTTAGTTCACTAATTTCTTTCATTAAAATACCCAACCTTGATCTTAAAATTTCTTGTACTGGTGTCATTGAAAGGTTGCCCCACTTCTCCAATCTGAAATTCTCATTCATTCACTGAAGGTCTCTATGAGCCATGTTGATCCTGACATTGTGAACTCATTCACCTAGTTAGTACCTATGGCCATAATGGAATTGTTTATGAAGTTCTATTCTAAGCATACTTAGGATTGTTCAGGTCAAGACTGAATGGCTTGATGACTTGGCTTCACTGAAAAATACTGTTTGCTCATGCTCCTTATCCTAATTTACCCAGACAACTCTGTATCACTGAACTCTTTGCTATTTACTGAACCTCATGTTCTTTGCAAATTTCTGCAGTTATGTCTTTGTGGTGGTTGTCTAGACCACTGATTAAAACAAATAAACAGAGGTTTAATGACAGACTCTAGAACAAATTGCTGGAAAACTACTGACACTGACCAACGTGCCCTGGTATTTACTCACCTACACCTGTGTTTTGATATGCATAAAGTAGATTTTGAGGCCTTTTTAATAATGTTTGGAAGGGTGACTTTGCATTATTCCATTTTATCTAGTTTGCATTGAATGACATCAACAATTAAAATTCTGATCTAGGGCAAAATAATTTACTTGTATGCTTATCTCTGAGAATACTTCTACATGAACATTTTTCCATAAATGGCATGAAGACACATTTTTACCATGAACAGGAGATCCTTCCTCAGGAAACAGACAAGGTTCAAGATTCCTCAGAGAACTTCTGCCCTCAAGTCGTGCAAGCAGCTTTTAAAGACAAGACAAAGAGCCATGCTGTTAACTTTAAATAATGAACCTCAGGACATAAATTTAAAGGATTCTAAGAACTGACAGTTTTCCATGACAGTCCTATTGAAAGATTAGACTGATTTAAAAAATGTTTTCATAAATACATATGGAAATGCATAGTCTGGACTACAGTAACAGAAGGTCCCAGCCTTACAAACAACAACAGACAGATTCAGTGGCAGTGAGGACTGGAGATATGAGGAGAAATAAAGTTTAAAAAGCAAAGGCTGCTCAGGGACATTAGTGAGAGGGATCATCTCCAGTACACATCAGTGCTGTCATTCCAAAGAACAACGGGAAACAACATCATTTGTAACAACCATCACCTCCAAAAGAAATACTGGCTGAGAGGTGAAACCTTACCCATCAACAATCCCCTGAACCAGCCTCTGTGAGCATTTATAAGTAAAACCATGTGCATTTCACCTGAAAAGTTACACAGAACTCCTCTGGGCTACAATCCCATTATATCATAGTTACTTGTTCAAACAGAGTATGGATTAAGAATGTTCAAAAGTAATTAGTCACCAGTGGCTCTGCAAGAACCTTTCTAAAGCAAGCTTGAATTTGTTAAGCAAGTTCTCCAAAGCCCCTCGTAAAGTAAGTCCATTGTAAAACTAATTAGTTCAAAGATCATGGACAGTTTCTTAAATTGAGAGGTATTTGCATAGCAAGTAGACAGGTATTCACAAAACCTGTGTTATTAGTAATTCTGGCACACTGTGTAAAGCAAGAATATACATTTTCTCTGGTACTAGAGCTGTTATTCCTTCCATGTATTAGCATACATGGGAAAGGACATTATTGGGATGCTCAGTGTCACCAGAGCACCTACCCTGGTGCCAAATACTACATTCTCCAAGACACCCAGCTGTCATTTAAAGATATGAACAAAACAAGCCCTGTTCAGTTTTATCCCATCCTCAAGACCAAAAGAGCAGTGAGCACACACCTTCAAACAACTGCTGCCTTCTCTTGCTTTCCTCCTTGTCACATCCATGAGCAACATTTGCTCTCGATGATCTTAAAAGTTCTTTGAACAGTTGTGTGTGTTTGCCTTTAAGAGTAAAATAAAACTCCATTACATGGTCCTGAATTTGCTTCAAGTGGTCACAATGGGAATCTAAGTGTGACATTTTCACTGACATTTTAAGATTCCCTTCCACTAACAAAATGTCAATGTGTTTGCCTTGGCCTCTTCATACCTATCCAGGAGAGTTTTCTGACTCATCCTCTGAAGGGCCAAAAAGCCACTCGAATTGACCTTGCTCTGGATCAGCAGATCCTCCCATTACACTTCACACATTTGTGCAGCACAAAACACACAGTGAACTCCTGGGAACCAGCAGGGTTCCATGACCTGGACAGAGCAAAAATCCAGATCGACATACATGCACAAGAATACAGGAACTTAACTTGGGGCATATAAACCAGCAGCTCTCAACTACCAAGAGGGCCTTGGCAGACCCTGCATGTGCAGCTCTTCTGCTGCCAGGGCCTGGCCACCAGCGAGGAGAGGCTGCACCCACTGGGGAGAAGAACCAGGAATCTCTCACCCCTTTGTCAGCAGTGGAAGTTGAGGGGAAGAGGAAAACCACCACAGGCTGCTGCTTTCTGATGCTCTTCACTTCTTAGCAGAGGAAGAACTGCTGCAGCACACAGGGATAACAGGGGCTCAATGATGGGCACTGCTGGGGCCAGCAGTCACAACTACTGCTGGCCTAAACACATTGCTGCAGCCTCCTGTTCCTAAAGTAATTTGTACATTAACAAATATATCCTCTGCAGTTTATTTTTTCTGGAACATTGAGCCCCTGTGTCCTCTTAGACTATCAACTCTTTTAAGTTTACTGAGAGTAAATTGATCACTATCGTTTAAATATGAATCTGTTGTTATTTACATGAAAAGTTTATGTATTAATTTTAAATAACTACAGGTGCTTTCTCTGAGCACTGCTCATGAAGGTAATTTATGGTAATTTGCTGATGATAGCACACCTGTGTTTTTATCAAGCTTGTATTTACTTCCGAGTTCTGAAGCAGAATCTCCAAAGGCACTTGCCTCATTAGTGCCATGCTGGGAGCAACGGGGTTCCTGGCAGAAACAGCCAACAATTTTCCTTCAACTCTCACAAAGGTTTGTCCACAGTGCAGCAGAAGTGATGGAAGCAAAGCTGAGATGAGACACTACACAGGCACCCCTCACCTCTGCCCACGTTACAGACAGGGACAGCACGGGCTGCTCCAAATCCAGCAAGAGCCACCTTGGCTCTGTTCCAGGGGAGGCTTTCCCATTTTGCCTCCTCACGTGTTCTTCTGGACTATGAGGAGGAGAAATTTACAGCATGTAAAGGCTAATCTGGAAGGTGCATGTCAGGTGTTCCAAGCTTTGTCACAGACAGTGTACAGAACACAATAGGACAGCATCCCTGGAGAGAATCTTGGAGTGGGAAGAGCTTAGAAAAAATTCCCAAGTCAATTTCAAATCCCATATTAGAGACTTCTGATTCTATAATTAAAGTGTAGGTGCTCATTTCTTCCTCCATAAGCCTCTCTTCATCTTTTTTTCACACAAAACACCATCCTTCAGCAACCTGCTAGTGGTAGCTCCTCACTCTTAAGTATTCTTTGAAAATGCAGTTATGCCAGCAAGAAACTGCACAGATGTGCAGTTACATGTAGAGAATAAGCTGTACAGCAAAAGTTCAGCAGCAGCTGGGTTAAATGTTATTAATGACAAAGCTGATGGGACTCAATTATTTCAGCTCTGACTTTTATAATTTATTGTCCTTTTAATAAACAAATATGCATATGGACAGTCCCACTGACTAATGCATGACATGCTCATACTCTGTTGTTTTCAACAGAGCTGTGTATCAATGCAAGCACACACGTAGGTCTTGTCAGGAATGAGAGATTACTTCATTAAAATGTTAAAGAAATTCAAATTAAATACTCTAGCTCTGGTAGAGGCTGTGAGCTAACCTACAGGCTATTTACACATAGAAACCTATCTCGAGTACTAGACAAAATTTAATTCTCAACCACTATAACCGCTCTGATTGAGCTTTTGTAAACTTTGGGCATGAAGACATATGCAAGCTATTTATCATTACTTTTATTGTGATAAACCAAAGGTGTTTTGCAAGAAGTTCTAATTTGTTGTATTAATTATATTCAATAATAAAAGCACAATACTGCGGTCTCAGTATAACTCAGTAAAATCTGACTTTATGCATGAGACTATTTAAAGAAGTATTGGTTTAAATTAAGTGTTTTCTGTTTCAAGTGCTTTTTACCATTTTTTGTCTGGACACTATATTCATACATTGACTTCTCTTAACCCACTGGTCTTCAACTCCTCCCTTGTTCCAGGCTGGATATCCATCCACTGCAGGCAGTTGATGCCATGAGCATTCCCTGTCGGCACCACTCATGTGGACAAATAAATGCATTTACCCCTTGGACAAAGAGCACAGCTCATGTCCTTAATTCGTGTCTATTTGCCAATAGCGGACATCTGGTACTGATTTTTTTTTAAATGTCAAAAGGGCTTAAAAGCCCAAGTCCCACTAAAAACCACACAGAGCTTTTAACAATAAATATTATCACACTTTTCTGTTTTATGTGAACTATTCAGCATATTCTGGTATAGTTACACACAAATCTCCAAGCAATTAAGTTGCTCATCGCAAGTGGAAGTTTCTAACAAATAAAACATCCAGAAATGAAAAAAAAAAACCTAATAACACAACAAGATCCCAAAACTCAAACCCCTTTTCTCCTAAAGAGGAGGAAAGCCATTCCACCTTACAAAATGTTTATTTACAGAATCATAAAGTTGGAAGAGACCTTTAAGATCATCAAGTCCGAACCTTTAAATGAAACCTTCCTCACAGGTCTTCTTCCTTAGGCATCCCCTCCAACGCCTGGGAGGGGAGCGCGAAGGGAATGTTTATAAAGGAATTATCGAGACACCCGAACCAACCTCCCCCCACGGCAGGAATCCACCCGCATCCCGACACAAAGGCAGAACACGGACCCAGGGAACCCTGATCCCTCCCGGATCCGCGGGAAATCCACCGCGAAAGCCTCGGCGGCCTTTCGGGGGCGGAACTCCCTCCCTCCCTCACGCACCGCCCCCTCAGGAGGCGCTGCGGGGGCTCCCCCGCGCCCGCCCCGTGGGGGTGAAAGGGGGAGGCTCAGCGCTCCTCTTTTCCCCTGGCTACAGCCTCGCCCACTCCTCCCCGCCCGTGTGCCCGAGCCCGGGGCTGCGGGGAGCGGGGCGGGGGCCGCGCCTCACCTGCGTGCCCGACTCCGCCCCGCCGAACGCGTCACCCATGGCGGCCCCGGGCCCCGCGCCCGCCGCCGCCTCGCAGC
>VYZP01034676.1:7494-25468 GCA_013400635.1 Hypocryptadius cinnamomeus | reverse complement strand
TCTTTCTCTTGGCCATTCTAGCTTAAATTTCTGTACAGGTCACAGCATGTGCTGCTGTTCTCTTCTCAGCTGGGGAGAGATTGGTGACTTCCAGGTCAAATAAATTCAGCGGGGTCCAGCAGCAAAAATAATGTACTGACGCAAATCCCTGCACATTTATTCAGCTGCCATTGAACCCATGCTCAGGCTCAGTCCCATTGCTTGTACTGCCCTTTCCAGATATGTGCCTGCCAGGACAAGACACGGGCACTGGAGCAGCACAGCCTTCAGATGTCACATTTCTCCCTTTTTCATAGCCTTTCACTTCCACTCAGAGTCCAGCTATGAAGTCTTACGCTTTCCCTCAGTGAGAAGCAGAGAAGATATTACCAAGAAGCCACATCGCTCTTTCACTCTCCAGGGGAGCCAATGGAGCCAGAGCTATATGATTACATCCCTTTGCATGTTGCAAAGTAAGGATGACTTGCAAAAGAGGAGGTTTTCCTCATGTCTGTTTGTTAAAGATTAGGTTTTTGCAGCATGAGCTATAATTTATGCATTTTCATGGTGGCATTATTTTTACTGACTGCAAAACTTTGCCACAATGAAATAGGTAAACTTTGCCATAATCAACACCTTCATGAGCTGCTTCCCAGTGTATCTTTAGCAAGTGACACCTTATTGGCTCGTAGGACGAGGAATTTGTGGGCAATGCTTCAAGGACAGTTTCCAGGTAGGCAGTAAAGGAAGGCATGGCACATACTGGTTGCAAAGAAGAGTCTCCCTCTCCCTGCCGCCCATCAAGAGCAAAGAACACTCCTGCATCTGCTAATACAAGCCAGCCCATACCTTATTTTCTCTGCTGTGAATGTCAATGCACTGAAGTCATCCTATAACTCGCTGTCATTTATAGCAGTGGTGCATCTTTCCAGTTCCTGCCAGGGAAGGAAGGCTCACTGGACTTGCCACAGTTTGTTAGTGGCACAAAGCATTTGATTTGTTCCAAGCACGAGGGCATATTCAGTACAGCCAAGACAAGCTGCAAAATTCTTCTGTTTTTTCCATGACCTGTCATCACCTGCCTTCTAGCCAAGACGTGGTTTGGAAGAATCAGTGGGTAAAGAGCATGTGGAACAAATTATATTGGGAAAGAGCAGAAATCTGAAGCAGTGCTGCACGCCATGCTGGTTCTTGTGCAGGGATCTTCTTGCTGGTCTCTGTGGGCAGTTGGGGATCAAGCAATGTTTCTTTTATTAACATTACCCTGTGCTCTTCTATTTTATCTCTAAACTGTACCTGCTAGTAAGAAGTGATGATTTTAACACATGTGGCATGAAATCAGGTTTTTCAGGGGGAATAAAAATTCACCCCTCAGAAGGAAAACTCCAAGCCCATATCCAGCCTCCTTTAGTTTGTTTTCTCTTTGTTGCTATGTGCTTATATGCAACCTGGGTATGTAGCACAATTGCATGTGACACAGTAGGGGTCAAACTGTCACAGACAAGAATTTAAAATCAAATCTTTTTCCTTTTGAATGATTAAATGTTTGGATTTTATTTGATGAGTGTTGAGAGTGCTTTTTTAAGATTGGACAGTTAAGACAGAGTTGTTTTCTTGCCTTCTTTTCTAATTTCTCTATGCCAGAGAAAAGAGCTGAATTTGATTTCAAACAATGTAGAACATTTTGGTTCAGAATTAGAGGAACATAGTTTAAACTAACAGCTTTGTTAAATGCTATACATAGATCATAACATAATGTGTAAAATCCACTTCAAAACTCACTAAAGCTAGTTAAACTGTGTGTCAGTTAAACTCATCAGTGTCAGTATGACAGGAAAGAGGAAAATAATAAAATCACTTGTGCCTGATTTCCCTTGCCCCTGTGTCGGGAATCAAAACCATGAAGTTTCCCATCACCACCTCACTATCAGGTAACACTTCCTTCTCCCTGCCAGACACATCACAGCAGGGAAAGGGTCCCAGCATTCCCTCTGTCCCCCATGCCACAGCAGGGAGTGAACACGGCTGAGGTAGGTTGTCAGGGATCACGTTGATGCCAGAGTGGGTGGGAGGGATGGGATGGAGAAGCAGTGTAAGCCAGGATGGGGGTCTTGGAGAGAGGTGCCCACCTCCATGCAGCATGTCACTCAGGAGAACAGGGCTGGTGGGCAGGAGGTGTGGTCCTAACCACACATCCAAAGGGCTGCATGTGGAGATCAAAGGAAGAACGCCTGATGCAAAAGGAAGGAAAAGGAATGAAAAGAGAGCTCCTCCCCACTGTTGCTTAGGTGCTGTGCTTCCTGATTCTTATTTTCTGCATGACTGTTGGGGCCAAATCCTGAATGTTTTTCTGCAGACAACAGACAGGAGCTCTCTGTGCTTGGCTGTCATTTTCCCCTGCCCTGAGCTTTCATGGTCCTCAACATGTGCTCATCTACACAGGAAGCCAATGAAGTTGCTCAGGAAGGGTGAGTATGCTCAGCTTAGATGAAGCGCTGGTCTTTCTCGAGATTCAGCTTCTTCCTCGCCTGGTTAGAATCGCAGTGGGAGAGTGAATTTCTCAGCCACACTCAGCAATACATCTGCAATTGTTTCTTAACCTCTCTACCTCCCAGACCATGAGACCAACTAATATTGTATCCCTGGGGAGGGCTTGCTCTGTGCAGCTGTCCTTTTAACCTTTTAATGCTCTTCCAGTTTAAGCAGTTTGTGGCAAGACCCAGACTTAAATTGCAGAATGCAGATGTCACAAATTGCTTTTCAATATGCTCTGGTGATGCCTGGAGCTGCTGACAAGACCTGAAAGGGTGAGTTTTAAAAAAAGGTTTTAGTTTGGACAAGCTTTAAACTGCTTTCCCCTAGTTCAGCATCTGGTCTCACATGAGTGATGAGCTGACGAGGAGAAAGAAAAAAGGAAAGTGCTTTCCTAAAGAATAGGTTCATGGCCTGTGAAGCTCTTTGCCAAAAGATAAAAGTAAATGTTATAAAGATACAGACAAATCTGAAGAAGACAGGAAGCCTCCTTCTATGACAATTTTCAAAGAGAAGTTAAGAGAATATGGGAAGCAGGGTAGTTAGCAGATGCAGATTAGTGCTGTATCCCTCCTAAGCAGTCCATGGAGGCAACTGCCAGACTTGGGTATCTGGGTAAGACAAATGCTCCCTCCACTTGGTTGTGACAATTCCTGTCTCCTGAGGGACCTTTGATGGCTCAGCCAGGAGAGAAGGAGCCTTCAGAATGCCATCTGGAAAAGGCACTGCTCCTGCAGCACTACCATCACCAAAACCAAAAAACGAAGAACACATTTAGGAAAAAATGTGCTTCTTTGGTTCTCAACAGCAGAGTGGCAGAGAAAGCAATGGAAAAATCCTCCCTCCTGTACTGTGACACATGCCTTGCAAGAGTTGCCACAAAAATTCTCCATGAAATCCTCTGGGCTTTAATAAAAGGAAGAAATGTGCCAAAATTGCTTAGCAATTTGCTGTTTTGCTTATTATTTTCTTTATAAATGTGTTCATCTTGGTGCTAATGTCTGTGATTTGTTATTCAGGTTGTATTCCTCTTTTAATTATGGGAATGTCTTTTCTATGCTTTTCTTTCTTACTCCCCCAATTCTCCTCTTTCCACTCAAATTTCTGGAGATTCATGGGGTTACTGGTCTGCATTTAGTGACTAGAAGGTTCTACTGTGCTTATTAAATTTTTAATTCTGTTTTTATATCAATATTGATATTTTATATAAATTTGGTAGGCATGATCCTAGGGCAGATGTCTGGTTATTTGCCATTTTTTTCCTGAAATGCACAAATCTCATTGATTTCCACACCATCAGTTGCAGACCAGTCCAGACCAGGAGCACCTTGCTGACAGGTCTGTATGTGAAGGGATAAGTTTATCCCTGCCAGCTGCTGCTGATTCACTGAGGCTGTGTTTGTGCCACCAGACCCCAGGCTGTCCTAAACACAATGGAGAAGTGAGGGTGGGGGACACAACTGCCAGCCTGCCACCTCCTGGTGTTGCTAAGGCCTCTGCCACTTTGGGAGAAACAGCATCACAATATGCGTGACTCAAAAATGTGGGGCCTGACAAAGGGATTATACTTAACAATTTTGGATCATGCAGATCTAAGACTCAGAGAAGGACACAAAGTTATACATCTGTCCATGACCAGCAGAAACAGGCAAACCCTCTCCACAGACACACATTCCCCCAGTCTCCAGAGGGAAGACTTGGCTGCCTACGTTTATGTAAGGGGACCTAGCTCACACTGTCACACTGTGCTTTCCCACACGAGCCCCCAAGGCAGGAGGAGGACGCCCCAACATCTGCACCCTGCACAGCAGCTCACAACTGAACCCAGGGGTCAGAAAGCACTGCAAACTTGAAAGCACGCAGTTCAGACGTGGAGTTCAGAGCAGAGGAAAATTTGGGGATTAAAAGAGATGAACTGAGAATAGCTCCACAATTGGGTAGGCTACCAAGCAGGGGAAGGCAGCTGCAGGCTAGAAAAATGGATATGGGTGACAAAGTGCATAAATGCATTGGCACAAGCAAGGCAGGTCTCCTTATTCCTGACAAAACCAGACCTCTATCCTGGTGGGACACAGCTCTGTACCTTCCTCCTGACTGATGCTCAGAGGCTGTGTGTTTATTTATATTTTCAACTCAAAATCTCTAGGATAAACACCAGGTAGCACACAACACTGTGTTTTATCATCACTTCTCCTGTGAGCAGATTTCTTAATTGTCTCAAGTGATGACTGTATATCGCACTAACGCTCCTGGTCCCCACGAGACCTCACGCTTTCCTGGCTTTCCTGCAGGGGTTTGCTCAGAGCAGATGGTTTTGGTCCCAAAGGCTGCATTTTTTTCTAGCAGGAGGAACAGTTATGGCCCAGCAGCTGAGCAGTCCCCAAGGCAGGTGTGGGACTGTCTCTGAGCCTTCTGGCAGGAGTGGGAATGGATCATAGCTGGGGCTGCTGCCTAGCAAGACAGCAGAGGCCCACAAGACAGGAACAAAGCACAGCAGGCTGAGCATAACCCATTCCCACAATAGCACATCTGAACCCTCAACTTATTTTAAGTAATATTTTGCGATAACAACAAAAAAACCTTGATGAGTTCTCACTCCATCCAAGCACTTCACCTTCCTATCCTTCAGAGCAGCACTAGCTAATCAGGCAATTTTTATGTATAACAATGAACAACCCTTTCCCGGAATGATTTTCTGTGCTCCTGGTGCACTTTGCTTTGTTATATTGGACAGCACTCAGAGAGACAATTATACCCACTCTGCAAATGAGGAAGATGAGATACTAAAAAGTTATGTGACCAGGTCAAGACACAATCACATTCACAGAAATAAGAAAATCCTGACAGCTGTATAAGGTCGCTTGTTCTTTTCTCTTGACACCAATAGTAGCTCATTCCCCTAGCACATTGAATAAGGTGGGGACATTCATTACTGGTATAGCTTGTTTTCTGTACTTATTTCTTATAAAATGGGCACTAACAGAGACACACCACTCTTGAGAAAGCACTGGGTAAATAATTATTTAGCCTATTATCAATGGTTATGGTCATGTGGGCACATACATATTTGTACATCTGACATTAACTCTGCATGTGGAAACCACTTTCTGAACACACAAAGCAGCTGCTTTTGAAGTGTCATATTTTAAGTCATTTTTTTTGAAAAGCAAATGTCAAAGGAATGCCTCCTCAAGCCCCTAAAAAACTCAAGGGTACATATTTTGACTAATCTCTTGCCAAAGTTTGTTTTTAATTGCCTTTTTTTTACATTTAATTACCATAAATAAGTGCAGAAATACAAGTTAAACCACAAAAAATCCCCTATTTTACTTCACACTCATAATAATAATAAGTTACAGTAAAACTGTCAAATTTTTTAACATTTTGGAAGCCCTCTGTCTTGAGCAGAGGTAGTTACATTTTTGCATTGAGACCACTCTGCAATAAAGCTATTTCCCCCAAAACCTCCTATTCTTAGACTAGGGGAAAAACTGTGGGACTCTCTTTCTTAAAAATAGTAACCATATGTACTCAGTAAAGCAGCAGGGGTGACCACAATGGTTTGTTTCCAACAAAAATATCTGACTTGTATGTGGCAAAGTATTTCCACCAACATTTTGGAGACAAAGTTTTGGGAATGGGTTTGACCTCTGAATTACACAAACTCCAAACTTGAAATGTCTTTGGGTACTTACCATTATGATGTTCCTGGGACTTATTTCAGGAATGCCAAATATACCTCATCCTTGTTGACACCCTGGGAATTAGGGATGCTTTCTGAAGGTTGGGTTGACAACATCTCAAAATTCAATTGCTTGCTAATAGGTTGCCACATCTGATCAACTTATCCTGAATTTTTTTAAGTCCTTTCAATTATGAAGCTGTTGCCCACCTGGTCCTGTGGGCCTACAACACACCCTGTGACTAACATTAATGGCCTTTGGAGTGACCCAAGGGAGGGAGGTTCTGGACCTTAACACAAGCCTGCCCTCAAAGATGGAAAGGATGGAGAGGCACAGCCTGTCTGTGAGCTCATTAGAGGTTTAACACTTTGGTGGCCTGAAGGCAAAGCTTGCTGTGGAAGACTTCAACCCATGGCTCTGTTGTAAAGGATATATGGAGTGGAGGGCAGTGGAATGCCTCTGAGGGTTAAGTACACGTCCTGAGAAACAAGAAAGTACAAAATGGTGAGAAAGGGACTTTAAAGAGGAGTGATACATGCTAACCTAAATCTGCCCAAGTCAAAAGCCACCAAAGATGCTGTGAAGTGGCTCATCTCTGACTCCTCTATAGCTCTGCATTCTTTCTGTTCAGTGATCACAGCAAAAGCAAACACGGGCTTTAAACTGGTTGTGACCAGCAGTGCTCTGCAGCCACATGCAGCTGTCCTGGCAGGAAGAGGGAAACCCCTCTCAGCTAGAGGTAGCAGTTGGCACCATGGCTGCCACCCACTCCAAGTGGGTGGAGTGTGCCACATGCAGAAGCGAAGGGAGTGGCCTTGGTGGCACTCCTGCCTTGGAGTGGTGGCTTAGTCTCCTGCCTGACACACGGATATAAAAATAGGCAGCCTTTCCTCAGGGCCTCATTACCAATGGACTAAAACCTTTCCCCAAGGCTTTAAATGTTTGCTAGTTTTCATGTTATGCTGTGTAAGAAGTGTAGTCCTCTAGCAACAGGACAAAAACCTCCTGGGTGACAGATGAGCAAGCTTGCCCGCTCCATGCTCCCCATTCTTTCTGGACAGATGAGTTTGTTTCTAAACCTGTCTAACTCTTACCATGCATGCAGTAATCTGTGGGAAGAGAAATTTTATCTTCTTGCTCTGTAGTGTCCTCACTGAAGTTAGTGGAAATGAGTTTGAGCCATGGGGTCTGACAAAGGTTGCAGGAGCTCCTTTCCATTACCACCAAGGTACAGATTCCCAGAGTGTAACATAGCCCTGTGAATGGTGAGCAGAACCTCCTCCGGGTGGGAGTCCTCGGAGGAATTACTTGCAGCCACGCTGTCCAGATGTTCTCTGCCAGCTGTGAATTAATGTGAAATTTCACCATTTCCAGCTCTTATCTTTCATCCACAGCCTTGTGATGGCTGATAATTTAATGAGAGTATAGCTGTGGAAACATAGTTGACCAGTTGAGGGACACTTTCTCATTGCTTCTTTTTTTTTTCAACATATTTCTGATTTTCAGAAGAAAAAAGTGAACAAACAAACCCCAATCAAAAATGACATTTGAAACAAATGCAACCTTTTATCTGGTTCTGTGGATTTTGAAACCTGTCTGATTGTTTGAGGGAGAGAATGGCAGTTGCAGGACCAAGAGAAATGCAGCTAGGCAGAAAAACCACTCAGACTTCCTGGGGGAACTTCAGGGATTTTTAGAAGTAAGTCCATTTCACATTAACTGCCCTTGCACAGTGGTTTTATTTAATGCTACAGCTATGTTTGTTAATCCAGGGCTATCTTGTCTGGCTAACTGCTTAATCTCAACCTAGCAAATGTGGATTTGTGGACCCGTAGCAGCAGATGGACACCATTGTTTCAGTAAATCTTTCTCACAGTATTCGTTTATAGTGTGAAGGAAGGCCTGCTGAAGGCATCCAGAAAACCAGAGATTTCAAGGACTTTGCAGATTATTCATGCAAATAGATGCAGCACAAATCTGACTGAAGCTGGTGGGTTACCCACCATAGCCGCTGCAGTGGCCTACTGCAGAAGTGCCTCACAGGCAGATGTTTGTGCTGCTGGACATCTGTGCTGCATCAGGAGGGATGAAGAAGAAGCAGTGCAGAGCAGACAGGTTGCCCAGACCTTTGACATTACATCAAAACCAGTTTACTTAGATGTGATTTTTTTAATGAGAGTCTGGCTGGAGGTATTTATTCATTGCCTTGCATCCACCATACATTTCCTCAAGAACTATGCAAAAAAGGCAGCAGTGAATAGATAAAGATATATAGATAAACAATTGAGAACTGATTGTAATTGCTTTAGTACAGTTTTTCACTCTTCTGACATTTAATGAAAATGATTTTGAAAAAACAAGAGAAATAAATCAAGCTGTGAAGGGGAATTGAAATCTCATAGTGGAAGCTAACATCATCAGTCTTAGCTCAAACAAAATGGACCATAACAACAGCCAGAGAGTCAGAGAAGACAAGAGGTAGACTGTTTCCCTCTTTGCACCCAAGTTCATTCCAGATCCAAGACTCCAGTTCCTTGGTAACAGGTGCAGTGCACGCCTAGGACCATCAGTACAGGAGATGGCATCATTTTGTACAACAGCAGTCCTGTGGCTTGGAAACCTCATTTCCAGAAAGACAAAGATAATTCTGGGTGGGGTGTGTAAGATCCTAATTCTAGTTTAGAGATGTATGGGGTGTCAACTTTTCTATTTCAGTAGAAAAGCTGAAGTAATCATGGCTAAGGCTAAAGCACTGATGTCCTCACTATGAGGCAGTCATGGTCTCTAGACTCACTGGGATATCTCCAGCTAAACCCATGTAGATTGGCACATCCATGAAGCAGACAGCTACAAGACTGCATCCCAAAAGGAAGATAAGCTGCTGAAGCTCCCCTGGTCAACAGAGTTATGAGCACCTTCACAGCACATGGGCCCCCACTCCGAGTGTGCCGCAGTTCAGCATGTCCCAGCCACTCACACGGAAGAGCAAAAGCTCCTTGTGGCTGCACAGGCTACACCTGCCACGTGTGATGGACCGGTGGAAGGCGATTTCAAAACTACAGAAGTTGTTCAGAGGCCAAACACTGTTTCTAAGTCAGTTTTCTGCTTATAAGCAGGTCACACAGATTCCACCTCAGCATGCCCTCCCTCTAAGAACCTGGGAGGCTTATTTCAGAGAGATTGATGATGGCTCTTACAAGTGGCTGAACCTGCCTTACTGTGTCCTCGAGCTGGCCACAACCCTTTATTTTGTTGGAACTGAGGCAGGTTCCTTGCTCCACCTGTCCTTGCTGAGAACAACCTCGAGGTGTCCAACAGTACCACAGCTGGGCTGTGTTTGTCATTCCCTAATGCAGCTGACACTGTGATACATTTTCTGTCAGGTGAAATTTAGAGGCACATTAACCTGCTTGACAGGAACAGTGAGTCACAAACAGCTCCTGAGGAGAAATGTCCTCACTGTGGAAATGGTTTCAGGATTTTTTAGGCTGCAGTTTGATACACCTATTGGTTATATGCACAGTCTCACAGACATCCCCCCACCAACCCCTGCAAAAACACATAAAAATACATAACCTTCCTGGAAACACAAGTGATTTTGTTGCCTGACTTTTCTAGATAATTCTGTCTTCTTTAAACAGCCAAAAACAAAACCAGCCTTGAGACACTCTCTTCATGCCCATTATTCTGCTAGTAACTTCAGAATTGTTTGGTCTACATCATGAGGACCGGTAGTGGCCAGTGCATCTGCTCCAGAGTCAAATCAAGACTTAAGAAGAAATTACCTTTATCTGGCTGCTCTTGCATATGCCTGTGTGTCCTGCAGAGTTTCCAGTGCTGCTCGCACTGGACTTGGATATGCTGCCACTTGTAGCTGTGGAGGGGCCTGGCTTGGCAGCTTTGATCTTTGCAGCTTGGCAGGGGAAGGGGGCAGAGAACATGGTGCCCTGGGGTCCGGGCTGTGCCACAGTGCAGGGACTCCTGCCAAGGACTGGCCCTTTCCCAGCTGGTGCACTAGTGAGACATCACCACTCTTCTGATTTCTGACAGGCTTCCCTGGAGACAGACCACTTCCATCAAGTCCTGGGAGGAGCCTGGCAGTGATTTGAGCACACCAGGCATCTTGGGAAGAGCAATTGGTACTGGTTATCTCCACTCATTTGCTTTAGAGGAGTCATTCCTAGCTGGTGGTGATGGCTATTGTAAGAGATGTTTGAAATAACAGTCCACAGAGCCCCTGGTATCTTTAACTTGAAAGTAACTGTAGTTGGAAAGCAATCTTTCTCCAAAATCTCACATTTCCTGGTTCAGTTTCATCTTCTAGCCACTAGTGTAGTCAAACTGCATTAATCACTCCTTTCCTTCTCTTGCTCTCTCTCATTCTATGTACTTGTATGGCTTTTGTCACACTCATATCTAAATGCCTTTCCCTCCAAGGAATTTAAGAGTAAAAATAACTATCTCCTTTCCCAGGCTGGGGAATGCCTCCAGTTTATAGTTCCCTAAAAGAGTGCTGTACATACTTTAACCCAAAAGATCTCTATTCTTTGACACGTGTATGTGATGGGAAAGTTACATCAAACAAGTGAAGGTAAAGAGAATAGGGAGAAATCATAGGACCTGGGTCTGGTCCTAGACACAGAACAGGAATGTGATCTCTGTTATGTTTGTGTAATCTTTAATTATACCACAAATTATGCCAAGGAAATAAATATTTACCTGCAGTCATGCACCTATTTAATTCAAGTACAGGATGTTTTGGAATGCAGTAGTTAATGCTGTAGGCCACTATGAAGATTTAAAATGCCTGTGCTAAATAGTAGTAGTAGTAGTAGTAGTAGTAGTACTAGTACTAGTAGTAGTAGTAGTACTACTACTACTACTAGTAGTAGCAGTAGTAGTAGTGTGGTATTAAATTCGAGTTGAATAATATAGTGAACATGCTGCAGAACAATTAGAAATAAACAATTTCTTCTAGTTGTTTGGGAGAACAAGCACAGAATGATTAATGCCTCCTATAAAGAATTAGCAAACCGTTAACTGCTGTAAGGAGATAAGTATTTATTTCTTGGCAAAAAAACCTTTTATAGATTGACCCGTCCATTAGATACTTCCAATTAAATTGAACAACATATTTCTTTTTACAGATTCTTTACTGCCTGTTACTGATGCTAACAATTTCTATGAAAAGAATTGTCAGTCCTAAGTACTTGAAAGTAGGGCCACTATAAAGGAAGGTATTTGTCTATAAAGCCTGGTAAGGTCTTGAACAGAAAGATCAGGAGATATTTGCAACTACATTTCCAATGTGAGAAAGTGCACTTTGATCAATTTATACCACCACTTTTCTATCTTTACAGTCAATTCCACCTTGTCACCCTGGCTTTTTGGGAAGTAATATAGGACTTGGTGATGATCCCATGTATGATCCCGTGTATCCCAAATGAAAAGCTTCCATAGGCACCACATGTATATACAGGGTGGGGATGGGGTGGGGGAGGTGAACACAAGACACAATGAAAGTTTAGTCTGTGTAGCCAGTGTTTCATACTAGCAACGACACATTCTTCAGAGGAAGGTGCAAAGGACTGTACAGTGCATGTTTAAAACAGAGTAGCTGAAGAGACAGGCCTCTAGCTTGGATTTTTAGATGCTCTTTGGTGCATAACTCCACTGAGTGCAGGAAATGATGAGAAGTTAACAGCACAATTAACAAATGCTTTTGATCACTCATGTATAAAAAGAGCCAAAAAAACCTTAGAGTACTTGTTTAGAGTAAAACATGGGTGGACTATTACATACTATTTTCTCTATAATGGAAATCCTGTTTAGATAAACGTGGTTTTGTGTATATCACCATTTGCTAAAAGAAAGCATATACAGCATATAGAATAAGAATTTTCCTTAGATTCCTCTGATATGTAGATGCCTGCTTAGTGGCAACATACACTGTTTCTAAAGTGGCCATATCCCCAGGTGATTCAAATTTGAAGGATGCAACTGAGCTGACTGATGTGTGTAAGAGTGCATCTGAGATCAAAGAGCTCATCTTGAAGAGCTTTTCCAAGTATTCCTTTCAGGGAAGGCAGGGAGGAACCTGCATTATTCTCTGGGAGTGCACAGCAAGCTCACTAAAATTGAATTAAACCTCTGAAAGCCATCTTTAGACTGTTATAACTAAGTGGCTGAACCTTGTGTTGGGTTACATACAGAAAGAAGTTATTTTGCATTAGCAAAGCAGATCAGATTTTCATATTTTACTCTTTCTTGTGACCTCGGCTATGCATAAAATCACAGCAGGTGAGAACTCACTGGGGCTTGTTCCTTAGGGAGAAATGAAAGGATGTTGTGATAAAACACTTGATTCTGCCATTATGTTGGAGAAGACCCTCACAACCCACACTCCTTCATTCCTGCACATTGTGGCTGTGGGCTAAAGCTCTTTTAACCCCTTCCTTAGCTTAGATCACTTCTAAAATCGAAACAGCTCGAGATATTTTCAGAGCCAACTTGAGCCTTAGTTAATATTGGTTCAGGGTCCTTGATAAAACGAGGTCTTGTTATTTGCTACTGAACTGGCTTGATGAAGTAAATAACAGGATTTTATCCTAGAATAGGGTATAGTCTGGAAACTGTCCTCAGGACTTGTCTAGCATTTCAGTCCCAGGAGGTGGAACTGCAGTCCTTCATGGAGCTGTTGACCTGAAGAAGTCAGGATAAAGCAGAGCAGCCCCAAAGTACGAGGACAGATAGAGTGTCATGGAATTATTAGTACACCTATTCCTCAGTGTGGGAATCCTTAAAATCAGAGAGTTTTGGGAAAGCTGCAAAAGGCAGGCCTCAGAGACAACAGAACTGCAGTTGGAGCTAAGCAGTAGCCATAAGATTTGTCAGCAGAAAAATTGTATAACAAGTAGAAAAGTAAGGACAAATAGAACAATAGTCTGTGTATTAATGCTTGTCTAGAATAACTCCCTAAGCTACAAAAAAGTATATCTAGCAAGATATTAGAAAGTTCTAAGCTTAATAATGGAGTTTTGTGTATTGTGTTTTAAGGTTTATAAGTAAGTATTGTATTTAAAATAAGTAAGTATTTTTTTAACAAAAAGTATGTGTGATTATAGTGGGTGGATAAATTTATTGTTAATATGTTTTTGTTTTGTGTGATTGGTAAAAATTTTTTTAAGTGAGTTTTAACATTGAGTTCTTTGTCTGCTGCCGGGGATGTGAGCTGCTGGCATCTTCTCATTGCTATAACCATGTAATGAGACTGATGCTGGAAAATACAACAGATTGAGATGTGTTCCCCAGCAGTCTCGTCCTGTTCATGATTTGTACATAGACCCCCGGCTGGCAATACCTCAGTGTCAGCATTCACTAAGGCTCTTATTATCAAACTCCTCTCAGAGAATTTTGCCCCTCTGCCAGATCCAGCCATTCCCTGCATAATTCAGGCCTGCTAAGAGGACCCTGGCAGCCAGTTCAGGCGCCAGGTCTTGTGGTGGGACTTCATGCTGAACCACTGGCAATTGCTTATTTTCGTATATCTTCATGTCACAAGTGTCCCATGCATCTGATCTTGTATCAGCAATTAAGCCAAACTTGTCACTGAGAGCAGAAATAATTTTGCTTCAGCATGAATACGTTTAGTATTTCTATGTAAAAGTTTTCCTTAAATGCATTCTTACTTGGCTCCATACAATTAAGCTTAGTTAATAAAAACTGACTGTCCCAAACCTTATACCTCCTTAATGTTCTATTGTCTTTAAGCAATGGGGGGCTTGGCTGACATCCAGCATCTCGTATTTTGGGTGGACTTTTATAAAACACACTATATAAACTGAAGCTGACTGAGCTACAAAAGAAAAAAAAAAAAGGGGGAAAAAAAGGCGCCACAAACAAATCACTTTCTTTTCCCCAGAGAAATAAATTCACACTAGGAATTATTCCAGCAAAACTAAATCAGTTTGAATTCATACCTTTGTTTATGCCACTGTAAGTTTTCCATGTAGACAACCCCATATAGGGAAGTTACATTTTACATTATAATGAGGTTGAAATGTGCTAATCCCCTTGGACTGAAGCAATTATCACCTGACTGCTAGGTGTTAAATGCTGCATTACAAGGGGATTATTTTCTCTTTTGTTCTGACTGAGGCCTAGTCTACCCACAAATTCACACTGGTTAAACTGATTCAGGAGGGAGTTTGCATTTTGCTGCATCTGAATCAGTTATGTATTACATTAATAAAACTGGACTCAATGACAATTCCCTCGATATGCTGTAATTCAATGTGGTAAAATGATTATTTCTCTGCTACCTGGCCATTTACTATTATTCTCTGGGGTCTGTCATTTGATTTTATTCACAGCACCTTTCATTTCATAGTTGGACATTTACTCTTCCACAGCCTAATTTTGAAACATGCATTGTAATACAACTAAATAGTATAAATAAGGCGAGTTTGGGAATTTTCAGTCCCTGAAATGACACGTAGCAAGTGTTGGTGCCACAAAAAGTAGGTCAACGATTGGCTTTTTTTTTCCTCCTTTATCACTCAGTGCAATCAAATAGTGCCAGGGGACAGCTGGCTGTCAAAGGTGCAGTCTTTTGAGCCAGCTACAAATATCTAGGTCCCGTGTCAATCTTCACAGCAGAAATGAAAGGTTGTTGCCTTGAGTGTCCTGGGTGAGTTCCAGTTATATTATTACACTTTACACGTCTCAGGTTCCTTATAACTTACTTGTATGAAGCACTGATCACTGCACTTTCTGTGCAGACATGCATCCAGTTTAGAGGCATCCCACTTCAGAGCAGATTGTGGTTTAGTGATGGTGAGTGAGCTGTACCTGTGCACACACCGCACACCAACACACTCTTCCCCTGCAGTCTCACTGAGCACAGAAGAGGAGAGAAACACCCACTCCAGTGTGTGCTTCAGATCTCGTATCCTGAGCTGGCCCTTTGCTGTTCACTTCAAAGCTGAAAGATGAGTCTTGGCATGAGCCTTTGCTCCCCGTTCTGCTGGGTGTGTTCATAATGCTGCTGGGCACAGCCCAGACCCACTGCTCTTCCATGCACCTCCTCCTACCTTTCTCTCCACACTTCCTCAAGGTTGCATGACAGACATTGTTTCTGTAGCCAGGCAATTCATGGCTATATACAGTTGTATTGGACTTGCCCAACATTTTGGGAACATAATCTCATTTGGATGAAAGACACCATATACCACCAATGTTCTCATCACTTGTTAGTTGTAATGTATCCAAAGACTCCTTGAAGGCCAATTATACTGTGCCTATTGTTCCAAGGACTTGGAAAAATTGATGTGAAATATCTCAAATAAAAATAGAATTTTTGTGGCTGTGCAAATGCTCTTCATGAGTCCAAGTCCTGCAGACACTGTCAAGAAGAAAGTTAATACCAGAAATTGTGGTAAAACCATCTTGAAACCCACTTCTTTTTCTTACTGCTAAGCTTAGATCCATGCTCAGTGCAATCAGTGTGAGACCAGCATTTTAAAAACAATGTCTGACTACAAAAAAGTCGGTAATAATAAGTAATAAGTCAGTGTTTACCTGACAGGTTCCTACTGGTTTCCTGGTGTTTACAACCCAGGGATACCACAACTGCTGTTTTTTCCTGTTGGATAACCAAAATAGCAAGACTCATCAAGACGTCCTGATAGTGCTGTTTTATGTGGTGACACAAATCAAAGCCCAGCCCAATTTAGGTAGGAGATTGAGATGCATTTGCAGTTGTTTTGTACCACAGGAGTGCAGCAAGCTTCTGGAACTGGCTTGTCTATCATCTTGAGCCATGGCACTACAAAATCAGGCATATCTGATCCCTAAACAAGCCTCAATGTGTCACAGTAAGTGTTTATCTGTGGTAGAAGTCTGTGAGCATGCAGCAGCAAGATGGCCTTGGCCACTGGCAGAGTCCCCTGCTGCTGCTTCTGTGGAGAAGGTGGGAAGGAAGGAAAGGAGTTGACAGCACTGAAAAGAGAACGGTTGCTCAGTTATCTTTGTAAGCTCCCCCCTCCAATTCTTGTGATGGAAGTCCTTCAGTCTCTCCTTTGGAGGACACTAGTTTTCCATATTCTGCCCCTAGGAAGAAGCCTGAGCCACCTCTGGCACAGGGAGAAGAGCAAAGGAAAACAGCCTATCTGAAGTAGCTGAAGTCAGTGAAGGCTCACGGCAACATAAAACCAAAATCTAGCAATCCATCTGGATATTTCCTTCACCTGCACATTTCACTACCACTATTATTTAGTTAGAAGCTGACCCTCTGCAGGTTTCTCACAAAATAAGAAGGAACTATTAAAATTTTTTCCACAAATGTCTTGTTACTTGAGTTTCATCTGGTCTAAATCTAGCAGGAAACCACAACTGCAAGTGTCAGCACTGCTAAAAGATTTTTTTATCTGCTGATTAATGAGGGCAAACAAACCCTGATGAGGTCCCTGTCCTTCATCTCACAATAAATCCCAGAGTCTTATACATATGTGTGGATTCCCTGAATTGCTTCCCACTTGTGCCACTGTAATGAGAATTGCATTACTGATGGTCATCTTTGGCAACCAAGCACTTACCAAAATTCTTTACTACAACAGATAGGAAAGAAGGAAGAGGATGGAGTAGGAAAGTCATGGAACCAGCTGTGATGGAGGCAGGAGGGAGCAGCATCTCTAAGTGATTCATCTCCCACTAGTTCAGGTCTCTCCTGGTTTCACTTCTGGCTGCTCTGCCTGTGTCACCAACCTGGGAAGCCAGGCTGCTGCTGCTGCTCCTGCCAGGTAGAGAAAGTAAGAGTGTATGAGGCAGTGACTATTGTTGGGCAGGACTTTTAACAATGGCAGTCATTGTCCTCATCCTGCCTATTTCTCCAGTGGCAGAAGGAGTAATAAGACTGGTTCTGTAGATCCCTACTTGTCTGGAAAACCTTTGGCCAGGCTTTGCTCCCTCCCTATGTTCCCTGCTTCCCTCATACCTTAAAGCTGCTCCTCTGCTGATTGGTGAACATTTCCAGAGCCATTTCTGCTGACTGTGGGCTATAACTAAGAGCTTTTTCCCCTGGTTAAGAGCAAGACAGATCATTAGCATACTCCTTAGCTAGCAGTCCTTTCATCTTGCTGGAATTCCTGCTCAAGCATTGATAAATTCATGGCAGTTTGTACGTGTCATCCTTTTCAAAATGTTTTTTTATGTCTGGAATGTGGCACTCATGCTCTGATTTGCAGGGACGGTTTTAACTTCAGTCCTTGTAAACTTCATGCAGACTTGTGAGCCTCTGACACTACTCAGAGACAGGTCATTGTGCCTGAAATTGGGACTGAACAGCTGACAGCACCCCAAAGGAAGGAATAGGCATTTATGGAAGTGTGCAATGAGCTTTACTCCAGGCATGGGAGAGCATTGCTGCAGAAATCCTTGAATTCACGGGTTCTGTATGTGCAATGGAGCCTCAGAAACCGAAGAGTAGGAGTAGGAGCTGATCATCAGTTCATACTGAAAGGTATTTGAACCTCCTCAGTTTATTTATTGCTCAGGGAAACCTTGTCCTTGCCCTTTTTCCTTCAAAACTTGTAACTATTAGGTGTTCTGTGACTGTGAACTTTCATGTTTCCAGGGTCATACACTCCCTGGGCTGTTGCAACATTATTGAAAGAAGCAGTTTTCCTTGCTCATATCACCTCTTTTGCTCTTAGGTCTGGGTGAGGTGGCTCATAGTTGGACAGCAAAGTAAATGACACAGCACTGAAACAAGGAGATCACAT